>OZ007577.1:26904327-27051888 GCA_963931925.1 Onchidella celtica
GTTTCTTGATTTGGCCTCTCTTGGAGTTCCACGCCATTCTCCTCTTGGTCACCATCTCTACATGCCGAACTTGTTCTTCCTCCCGCTTCTCCTGTTGCCGTGCACCTTCTAAAATTTGCTTCTCTTCGAATCTGGGATAGGATGAAGCACATACTCTCACCCGCCCAGACAGACAGACAGACAAGCAGGCAGATAGACAGGCAGATAGAGAGGCAGGCAGGCAAACAAATGGACAGACAGACAGATAGGTAGATAGATAGATAGAGAATTAGATAGACAGACAGACAGACAGACAGACAGACAGATAGATAGATAGATAGATAGATAGATAGATAGATAGATAGATAGATAGATAGATAGATAGATAGATAGATAGATAGATAGATAGATAGATAGATGGAAGGATGGATCGGTGGATGGATGGATGGATAGATTGATGGATGGATGGATGGATGGATGGATTGATAGATAGATAGATAGATAGATAGATAGATAGATAGATAGATAGATAGATAGATAGATAGATAGATAGACGGAGGGACGGACGGACGGACGGATGGACAGACAGACAGACAGACAGACAGACAGACAGACAGACAGATAGATAGATAGATAGATAGATAGATAGATAGATAGATAGATAGATAGATAGATAGATAGATAGATAGATAGATAGATAGATAGATAGATAAATAGATAGATAGATAGATAGATAGATAGATAGATAGATAGATAGATAGATAGATAGATAGATAGATAGATAGATAGATAGATAGATAGATAGATAGATAGATAGAAAGAATGTTACAACAACCCCACACATGTCCATACAAACCTCCGTAATTTTTCTTCTTCCTCTTCCTTGATTGCTTGTTGAGCCTTCATCACTTTATACCTGACTTCCACCCCAAACAGTTCGGCTTTGATTTTCTTCTTATCCTGCACGGCCTTCCGCCGCTCCTGTGTACGTGAGAGCCATTGGAAATACAAAAGGTGAGAGATGAAAGTACATGTAATTGTATACATGTATGTATGATTATGTCCACTTTGGCCGATTTGTCGATTAGACTGTTGTTAGAGGGGCATAATGTTTTACATAGAAATCTATGGCTGAGCACTGAACTCGCTCACTATTTTCTCTATTTGGCTTTGTACATGTAATTAGTCCACGTACCCCTAACTAAATCATTCCGATTGTAGCCAAATTTATCTTTTCCAGCGGTTTTCAGAATGTCTATACATATCTATGCTGTAGTCGTTCAAATAACCTCAGAAATCCAGTAGGTTTCACCAGTTGTACCAAAAATTCACAGGTTTCATGACCTTAACCTTGCTTAGAGGTGGGACAAACATTGCTCTTTGTATCAGTCAGTTGATATCATTCGTCTGAGTTTTACTCACGGCCCATTGTTTGCCTCACTTTCGCCTCTCATTGCTCTCTCTTTGGTGGTTGATTTCTTTCAACCTCTTTTGGTTTTTCCAAAATCTGTTTTTAACTATTCCAGATGTTTATGTTCATAGGTGTCAACGGACTAGAAATTGCCGATTTTCTCCAGATGCTCGTTTTGAACAAGTCTATCTATCTATCTATCTATTTATCTATCTATCTATCTATCTATCTATCTATCTATCTATCTATCTATCTATCTATCTATCTATCTATCTATCTATCTATCTATCTATCTATCTATCTATCTATCTATCTATCTATCTATCTATCCATCTATCTATCTATATATCTATCTGTCAGTCCGTCCGTCGGTCCATCCATCCATATCATCCACCCACGCACTCACCCATCTATCCACCCATCAATCCATCCACCCACCCGTCCATTCATCCACCCACCCGTCCATCCATCCACCCACCCGTCCATCCACCCACGCACTCGTCCATCTATCCACCCACCCATCCATCCATCCATCCATCCAATCCTCTATCCATACATCCCTCCATCCATCCACCCACCCATCCACCCCTCCAACCATCCATCCCTCCATCCATCCATCCCTTCATCCATCCATCCCTCCATCCATCCACCCACCCCTCCACCCATCCATCCATCCACCCACCCATCCATCCCTCCCTCCATCCATCCATCCTTCCCTCCATCCATCCATCCATCCATCACCTCTATAACTTCCAGATCCGACACAGGCCTGTGTTTGAGCGCTTGTTGACGTAGAAAATACCGATAGTCATTGAACTCCCGCACGGTACATGGCACTTTGCCAGAGTCTGTCACCAGGTTCTGTTTTTTCATCTAGACAGGAGAGACAATTGAGTTCGAGTTTCGAGAAAGTACGTCCACACGATAATTATTACATTGTGCATCTCATACACTGACCACGTCACAAATGAGGAGGTGCGCAGTAGAGTCAAACAACACATGAGTCATTATGAAGACTTACTGTCTACTGTGAAACGAAGAAAACTGAAATGGTATGGCCACATAACAAGATCGTGTGGCCTATCCAAGACCATTCTTCGGGGAAATGTGCAGGGGAGGAGAAGAAGAGGAAGGCAAAGGAAGAGTTGGACCGACAGCATTGCAGAGTGGACCGGGAAATCCTTCGCCCAAACTCAGGCGCTCGCAAACAACCGCGAAAAGTGGAGGCACCTGACGAGGCTCTCTGTCATGCAGCGCCCCTACGATCCTGGTGGATTATGGGATCAGTAGTAGTAGTAGTAGTAGCTAGGGAAAAAGGAGTGTATAGATAGAGCTTCACAGAACGATAGGACAGAGGGAGAATCTACCAGAACTGCCCACCAACCACCCGCAGGAGAGACAATGTCCAGACAGCGTCGTACAAGTGTTTCACGTCCAGTTACCGCAGAAACTGCGTTCGTATCATCAATGGGCTTCAGTTAACATCTGGTACACCCTCGTGTTAATTTCAAGTCTCTACGCTGTCCAGAAATAAGTGATGATACTCACCACTTCCTTATTTTCAGTACATCTCTTTTGAGTAAATTTTTATATTGAAACAGATGGACAGACAGTCAGGCAGGCAGGCAGACAAACAGACAGGCAAGCAGGCAAACAGACAGACAGACAGATAGATAGATAAATAGATAGATAGATAGATAGATAGATAGATAGATAGATAGATAGATAGATAGATAGATAGATAGATAGATAGATAGATAGATAGATAGATAGATAGATAGATAGATAGATAGATAGATAGATAGATAGATAGCTAGATAGATAGATAGATAGATTTCTGAAAGGTGAAATTGAGGGAGATATGATACTGGCCCACCAAGCCGACCCCCCTACGCAATAAAACAAAGAGACAGACAGACAGACAAACGGTCTGTACTTGTTTCATGACGGCAGGTTTAGCAAACCAGGCTTTGAGATACGGGTCGTACAGAGCGTGATATTCACTCTTGATGACACGGTTGTAAGGGTCACTCAGATCGAAGTCCTTGTGCTGGGTCGATCTGTACGCCTGGTCAAATGACAAAACAACGTATATGCTGTAAACGTCATACGAGCCCAATAATTACTTTACGTGCGGCACACTCATGGCTTGCGTAGTGATGAACACACTTTTTTTAAATTATATATTTATTATACAATGCACAAAGGACGTACTTCGGTAGGTACTGTCAGACCCCGTGTTGTTATTTTGAATCAAAATCGATAACAAAAAAATTATATTACTAATTAAACTAAAGTGTCGTTCGAAAAACAGCGGTACCGTAACATGGACAGAAGGAAATTTCCGATCATATTTTTCGATTTTACGCAACAAAAATGCGTCTCCTTTTTGCAGCTCAAGGAATCTTAATACATGTAGTATTAAAGACCGACATTAGTCCAAATATGGATTTGTACACGTAACTGTATCGTCAGAAATTGAGGTAGTTCACAAAGTTTCATAATTTTTAGTCTTGTTTTGGTCTCAATCAATTCCATTGGTATAATAATACTGAAATGAGGTTACTTTGCTTTTTTTCCCCCAAACAGTCAATGGCTCTTAGATCCCTTGTAATTCTAACCCACTCATTTGATAGTTAAATATCACCCTTTTTGATAAGTAACTCCACGTACAATGTTGGTGATGATATTACCCTAGGCACACTTCCTACCACGTATGAAATACATGTCTAAGGCAATGTATTACATCCTGCCACTTGAAACTAACGAAACCAAGGTCACAGTCATGTATCATTAATTTACCGGCTGGTTCATTTTTGTTGTGACGAAAGTGATATCACCACGCGGGGCGGGAGTAACAGGGAATTTGGAGTCCATCGGTATAGTCTGCCATCGCGGTAGTGGCGCACTCGACTCAGGGATTGGTTGTTCTACACCATGAGGCTCCACCCTCACCCGCGGGAGGAGGAGCCTGTCCATTCTCCGCCTGTCAGCCATTGCGACGTTACAAAGTATGAGGCTGTCCTGCAACCAATGAAATGAAAGTATTTTGTATTTGTATTTGTATAACTCTTTAATCCCATTTGGGAAATTTTGCCTTTGTGCTTTCATTTCTTTATTTACTACATATTTTTGTGGCCACATTCCAAGACTTTGCACGCTTTGTGGGGTGAAGAGAGAGGTGTGTGATAAATAAATGTCATTACATGTACATCATGTGTTGTGAATACTCTGGCGTGATACGTGGGGATCTCGTCAGCCCCTCAGTGCAATTTGATGGCCAGAATTTGTACCCATTTCACAGCAATGTCCACTGTACATGTCAGTTTTACCCATAACCTCCCCAGAGATTTTACTGGATTTAATCAATGAAAAATGTGAAGAGGAAAAAACTAATAACTTTAGTCACTGTATCTGAATGCCAATTTGCAGTTTTTTGTTCACATCGATTACCTGTGGGTCTGACAGCATGCCCATAGACATGTAGATCTACATTACTTTTTAAAATCATTTTTTTTCTTACAGACTTTACACGATGAGCTCATGTCATTGGTCGAGTTCTGAACTAGTCAACAAATCAATGCGGGTTCCAGGTACCGGTACCTAAATCGAGACCGTAGTTCTTGTTTGTTCTACATGTATCTCAATTTTCTTAAAAACAACAACAACTGGAGGTCTTTTAGTATGGATAATAGGTAGGCCCACATGTGCGTAGGCTATAGCAAATATGCACTTTGATACATACATGTACATGTATACATGTAGTTGCTTAAAATGAGTTGTGGCACAAGACAAGCTTTTTTTTTTTTTTTCCCACAGATCCGATTTATTCTAACATCTTATCATAATACATGTACATCATTACATGTACATCTACTAAAGACGCAAACGTTTAACGTCGAATGTCTCAATTATGCCAACAAGTGGAGTTGGAACAAAACAAAAAAAAAAAAGCCGCCAAATGTCTACTACTTTTCAAAACAGGATTTCATGATGCTCGACGATGTCTCTTCCCCATTTTGTAGACAACTGGATTTTACATTTATAAAATTTACTTGTTTAGTGTTACACAATGGCGCTTACCCGCGAATCGTCTTGTCTGTACTGCTACACTGTCGTGACAAGCCCTCGAATTTGGCAATGGCATGCCCTGTCACCATGACAACAGTGCGCACAGAGTCTCACTCTTCCGGAAGATGCTAAATGGTGCCAGAGATTATGTATGTGTATACGTAAGAAATAATACCCAAACGATACAATGAAACGCAAACTAAAAGAGAAGACGGAGAAAGGCCTATATTTCGGCAACATCCTTTGAGGAAAAAAAAAGAATAAACAACAATAGTCACAAAAATGGGAAAATAATTACATGTATAGCCTTGTTGCGACTCCCCAGTTTTTCTGTGGTTTTTATAATACAGTGTATGTACATGTATAAAGTTCTATGTCATAAAAACCACAGAAAAACTGTGGGGTCGCAGCAGGGCTATAAGCAATGTCCAAATTGGGGAAAAAGAAAAAGTTGTATGTATCGAAGCCCTGCGTGAGAAATAAAACCCAGACGATACAAAGCAAACTAAAGAGAAGGCAGAAAATACGAAATTTTCGGCTTTCGCCTTTGTCAAGTGCGAGCTGCATCCGGCTGGGTAGCGATGTGGGCAGTCAGTGGGTTAGTGTGAACCAAAACTGATGGGCGGCGAGCCCCAGGTCTGGCACCTACACTAGCCTTAAGGGTAAGCCAGACCAAGGCTGGCGTAGGTCCCAGATTGGTGGCTCCCCATCTTCATGTACTTGTAATTATTATGCACCACACCAAAACACTACTCACAACCCACACCGCGGCGGTATGGGCAGTTGGTAGCGTTATAGTTATAGCGTGATGCATAATACATGTAACTAGATGGGGAACCACCAGTGTGGGGCCTACGCCAAATTTGGTCTGTTTCACCCCTAAAGGTGGAAATAATATACATGTACACTGTACATGTACAGTACATCTTAACACTTCTCAACTCCAATTCTTTTAGTTTGGTTTCTAAAAAGGGCCTTAATGACCGGAAACTGTCACTACAAACCCAATCACATCGGCTATACATGTACATGTATATATAGTGATGATGATGTACTACATGTATGTATAATACATGTAGGCCTACAGTGTACATAAAAAAGCAGAACTGCCGTCCAAAGGCAGAGTGACGTAATGATAGCACGGCTTTTTTACTTACTTTGCTGTCTCTGTGATGTGAACTCGTCTCACATTTAGTTCTTTTATGTCAAAGACGTACAGTACATATGTGTGCTCCCGAAATAGTAGTTTCTAGTGCGGCAAAATAGATGCATTTATAGTTGTGCCACGTTTTCACAAAAGTACGAAATGAGCAGAGATGCGTCGCTCTGCCTTTGCACGGCAGAAAACTTAGTGTAAAAAACAAACACACCACACACACAAATTTAGAAGAAAAAAAAAGGTGCTCATCATACTCACACTAGCCAAGATATTAGAATCACCAACAAAACTTGTGTTTAGGTCTTTATTTTTAGAGGTTCGTTGCCCTTGGCATTTACAGCTCACTTTTGTTTTTATTTCTCGTTCTGGTAGGGATTCGTTTTTTTTAGGATTTTGCCCGGGCATCGGCCTGTTTGACCTGCTCTTTTCGATTTCCAACTGCCGAGGTATCTTTAACGTGTGCAACATACACATGGGCCCTCCGAATTTTTCATCCTTATCCAAGAAGGCTAGGTGCACGATCCTACCTACCATAGGTTCAGGGACAGGAAAATATGAGAAAAAAAAAATCCCAAAATTCCACCATGCCTGCACCGACCGGGATTCGAACCCAATACTTTCAGCATGAGAGACAGGCACCTTGTCTCTAGACCACCGTGTCCCTACAAGAAAACTTGTAAAGACCTTTTCCTGGTGTTTGGAATATTTACTGCACCAAGTTCAAATGTGGGCAATTAAAATGGATTGTAACATTTGTGTTGCTATAGTGTAACTATAGTTCAAAATTATAGATTTACTTTGCTTAAAAATTTTATTAAAATGTCCACGTCGTAGGAAGTACGCTGGTTTGCACTGCGTCCCCTTAGAATGACAAGTTGCGATCGCCACTTTTTGACTGAATTGAGTTACACACTACATCATGACATGTACACACTACGGGCCTTCTTCACCATGTGTCAAAGTATCAAGCAGATTCGGCACATGTGTAATTTGTAAATTAGTATTACTAAAAGAAGAAATTTTTTGCTCTAAATACTACATGTACTATGATCACATTAAATTAAACTTCAGACCTCGATTTCTCAAAAATTGATGGAAGGGAGTCTGAACTTTGTTATCCTAAGGAGACGATTAGGTATCACTAATATTAGTAAATTAATACATGTACAATGTACATCACAAATGAAAATCAGAGACCAACAAAGATTACTGACTAATCAATTCATGTTTAATGAATAAAATGAGTCATTCTTAATCAATTATAAACTGGAACAAAACACCAATACATGTAATTAAAAAAATATGGAGGAATGAAAAGATACAGGCACTACAGAAATAATGAATGAAAAGAAAAATATAAATCATGATAAACTGATTAAGACTTCTTCAACTAATGCTATAGCAGGAAGCAAATCTGAAATGAAACAAATACATGTCCAACTACATGTACTTTGGATCTTAACCATTTTCACACGTAGCACATCACTGGAAATGTGACAATGCATACATATGTGCAACTTCTTAAAAAAAAAAGAAAAGGGGAGGGCATGGGGAAGGCGGTGGATTAATTTCATTCACTAGTTTCAAAACTATGAAAAATAAGACAGGCGATGAAGTGGAGTGGAGATTTATACATGTGCAGATGCAGTTGTAAATTCTCCTCTGTAAAAAAGATTTGTTGAAGTCTCAGAAAGATACATGTACTGGAATTTGTAACACATGGCAATGTAATGTACAGTATACACTGTACTGTATGTTCTTTGATGCCAGACAGTAAATGATAACATTAACGTCACATAATCTTCAGGCTGTTTGTACATGTAGTACCTTCAAATGAGAAATGATATGAACAGAAAAGCATTTTTATTTCTAAACCTTCACTTTCGTTCAAATCTTTATGTGATATTTAGTAGCTCCTTGAAAGAGGAAATTTATGATGTATGTTATACTGCATGTAATTGTACATGTTCATGATATAAAATCAGTAGGCTTACATCATTCAACCTCTTTATAACACTTTAACAGCATGCCAATTTCCCAAACATACAGCTGCATATAAATGAATGCCTTAAGAACAGGCAATTCCCGTATATGCATGTACATGATAATTGATATCCATGTTTTATGTTCTGCTTCTTAACAACCACCATGTTCAGAATTAAAAGTCACTTTTTACCTTTCCACAAAATTTGAGTGTATCTTCACAAAATACATGAACTGAGCATTTACTCTTTCGGGACATATCGGGGACGTATCGCCGATTTATATTGTATTAAATTCTCCTTTGCAATTTTATTTGATGTGTATAACATTTTACATAACATTTTACTTCACTATCAATACTTTTTTCTCTGTCTGTAAGCCTTTCTCTGAACCCTGCAAAAATTAATTACGTCCAAAAAGAGTTAAAGAATATTCCATGATACTTGATACACGTACACTGTATGTAGTTTTGCCTCCGGACTTCAGGGTTCTGAAAAGATGCAGAGATAGACTCAGCCCATGAAAAATTTTAACTGACTTCTCAGTTATAACCTTTGGTGGAGTTATTCAATAATAATAATAATAATAATAATAATAATAATAATAATAAAGTTCATTTATATAGCGCATATCCAAAGATGCTCTATGCGCTTTACAAAACATGTAGAAACAGACAAATCTCATTCCTAGCAACTGACAACACACACAAAGATGTGTAATAGTCTTGAATGAAATAATTTTTCGCATACTTATGAAAGTATATCATACACTGTATTAAAAAAATGAAACAACAGCGAAAAAAAAAGCCAAAACAAGTTTGATCTCAGCCTGTCCCATCCTGAACATGACTTTAGACCTAACCTACAGGTTGGAAATTGCAATTTTTACACTCATAATCTAAGACCTTTGGAAGAACACTTTAAAATTTATACATGTTACATGCATCATACATTGTTGGTCAGCTGTTGGAACCTTGTTAAAACTAGCCGACCGACAGCATCTCTCTTTTTTTTTTCTTCATTTTGTCACCAAGTATTTTTATAATTTCTACATGTTACTCAGATTTAACATAACCACCTAACTCCTAGCTGGAGAACAAAATACCACTCTCAACCTGCCATAAGTACTACATGAAAAATTTGAATTTTTTTTTTATTGGACCTAAAAGATTTACTGAAAGACTGCAATGGAAATGAGCTTAAAATGTGTATTAAACTTAATCATAATGAAGATAATAAGCAAATCGTTATGAGGCACAGAAAGACAAGAATCCAACAAATTCAGATGTAAATTTATTCATGGTGATACCAATTCTAAACGTGATTTCAATCTCTTCGCCATCATTTTGCAAAACAGAAAAAATGGCAGAAGCTAGTTTCCTGGAAGACTAGGCATGAAAATACATTGTACATGAACATACAATGTAGCCTACATCATTAATTCTGTGAAATTAAAAGAAACCCATATTAGTTTAATTTCCTAGAAAAGCCTGGCTGCCAAACATTAACTTAAAGGAATGTCAAGGTATGTTTTATCACTCAGAGAGTATAGAGTTATAGAGAGATCTCACTGCCGTCAAATCGCGAAACTAGGTCGCTGCGGTAAACAAGAAATTGAAGAATTCAATTGAAAGGTACATTCTTCACCAAAGACAGGGCGCATACATCTGTTTACTGTGGTTTGTTCATATTTTTGGGCTGATTGAAACTATTTACAACCGTTTCTAAGCTCCTATACTCCATCAAAGTGATATTGTTTACTGCAGTGACCAACTTTCCGCCCCATGCTAACAGTGGTTTCGCAAAGTCTCCCGCGTTTTGCGGTGCAAATCGACCAATAGTTAAACCTCTCAATGCATACATACTCTCTGGTTTTATGCACTTCTGGTAACAAATTTGCTTTTTCCCTCATGATCGATTACAACAAATGTTGACGGCACACTAATTACATTGTCAACCTTGCCAGTATTTAACTTCTTCACTGTGGCATATGTCCTAAAATCGATAGCGCTAGTGCCTTGTGGACATTCAGTGCGCCCTAAACACGATAGTGAGACTAGTGGGCTGTCCAACGTACAGCAAGGAAATATGCCCAGCGGTGAAAGGGTTAATTTTAAAACAATGTGAATAAAATTTCAAAGAGTAAATTTCAGCCTCCTCTCTATTCATCAGCAGTTAACTAGACTCAAAACTTCTGAAGGCAACAAAAAATTGAGGGGGCAAATTTTAGTTTTGTACACTAAAGTGAAGACCTGTGAAAAGTGAGACATTGCAAACTATAAATTTCCGTCTAATTCAATTTTCAATAGTTTTAGAACGATTTCTCCCATATTTCAAAACTGAAAACAGACAACTGCTGGATAATGTGGCTACAAGCTCCACATATAATATGTCCATGGTAAAAGGGAAGAAGCTTTGAAAAGAAGTGTGGAAGGTTCATAAAATCTTGTTTTAAAAAAAAAGAATCTTTCGCATGAACCTAAATTTCTATGACTTCAAAGTTTAAGCAATTTCAATGTCTGCGTATTCAATCAAAAATCATTTTAAAATGTGTCATGTCACACACAGACGCAACCTCATAATTATGTGTATTATTATGTTATTAAACAATCACTCATCATAATCTGTAATTTATATCTCGCTGGTTAAGGAACTGTACAAATTACCAATTTACTAAATGACAGAACACAGTACATTATATTCAGCACCAATACCACAATTTGAAGCAAACATCCCAAATCATACATATCCAGTTGAGTTAAAATCATCGAAAATAAGTTTGGACATATCACACTGATACAGTGTATGCAATGTATATATTGCTGTGATTTAGCACACACTGAAGTGAAAAACAGAGAAGAAAGAGAAAAAAATGAGTTTATCATGGTAAGAATGACCGCCAAAATTTATGGAAAAATGAAACAGGCTGACCATTAACAATGTGAAACTTTAAATACAAAAAAGAAAAAAAATAATAATAAAAAAATCCATGAATTAAGTCATTTGAGAATGAAATGTTAAAACAATGGTATGAACTTCTATATGGTAGCAAAAATTGAGAAACTGCATCCACCAATCTGATTTTGAAATCACCATCATCATCATCCCCACACAATGATGTATACAGAAAGATAGTTATTTTTGCTTGGCCATACCTTGATGAATTTCTTCAACTGTCTGAGACTTACTCATACTGAAATCAAAAATGAGACAAAACAGAGAAATACAACTATACACTTTGTTAGGCTTACAATTACATGGTTTGGAAAAGAAATCATATTGCTTCAAAATGACATGATAAACAAAAATGGGAAATTTAAATTCTGCTATTTGCTGTTCAGTAAAACACTATCACTACTATCAGGCCAAGCAGTACTGTACTAATTGAACCAGAGAGAAGCTTATCTACTTGTCCAGGGAATTTACAATGACAATCTGATTAGTGGATGCATCAAAATGTCAGAAGAGACCCTGATCACTGTCACTCCATCCGTCATGGCTATAATCTTGTCCAAAATACAGACACTCATCAGAATCATCTCCATCCAAATAGCTCATTGAATCTTCATAATCCAGGATAAAATTATTATCATCATCATCGTCGTCGTCATCGTCATCATCATCATCATCAAAAAATGGATGCCTATAACTGTCTTCATCGGAACTTGGAGGTGAAACTTCATCGGTGAAATCCATTGGAATATCACAGGTCTTGAAGAGCAGTTTTTCCTTGATCACAGTCGGCAGGGGTAAACTGTTGACTCTCTCCTGTCTCCCTGGAACCCCACCTACAGCATGGGAGATCGTGACAAAGCTCAGCTGAAAGAGAGACATTGGCTGTGCACAATAAGTATCCAGAAACTCCACACTTTCATTGATTTTGAGGGTGGACAGGTAGTCTCGTAAGCTGTTATAGTGTGTGCTGCCACCAACATCACATGGACACATGATCAAATTGCCAAACAGATACTTCGCCACCCGCACATTTCCAGCAGCCAGTGCGACGCTGAGTGGAGAAGCTTCAATCAAAGTAAAGCGCAGCATTTCCATCTGAAGAAAGGGACCCAGCCTATACAGGATTGGCTGAAGGTCAGACATACTTGGTGCCATGCCATTGGCCAGTAACATTTGAATTATGGTACGTCGGTCCATCATGATCATCTTATGGAGCACACTATTGCATCTGCTTGGCAAGCTGTTGACTGCACCTGATTTGATCAATTCCTCTATGCACTTGAGATCCCTCTTGCGGTATCTTGACGTCTTTTCTAAAACAATAGAAAGGGCACTGAACTCCTTGCCACCTGCCTCCTCAGAGCTGACAATGCTAACATCAGCTTTAACTTCCAGCAAGTTTTTCAAAATGTCAGTGCATCCGTGGTTTGCTGCTAGCATGAGTGGAGTGAAGCCTCTCTTGCATTTGTGATTCACAGAGACCCCTTTGCTGACCATACACTGTATAATTGTACTGTCAAATTTTGAAAAGGGGTGACCAGCACATTTCACTACACGCATCAAGGCATTATATCCTGATGAATCCTCTGCAGTCACATCAGCACCAAGTTCGTGGAAAACTTCCAGGAGTTCGCTTTTCACTCTATCTGCTGCCAGGAGATAAGCAGTTTCCTCCTGATTTGTTCTGGCCTCTAAGTCTGCTCCATATTCTGCTAACAATTTGATTTTCTCAACACTCCCAGCCAATGCCGCCTTGTGAAGTGCAGCTTCTCCTCTCTTGTCTTTCAAGTTAGGCGAAGCCTTATTCTCTAATAAAAGTCTGACAAACTCCACACTTACAACTCTGCTGCATGCCAACATAAGAGCTGTCTCATTGTGATAATTAATTTTGTCCACCTCAGCACCAGAATCCAGTAAAAGACATGTCATTTCTACTGAACAATCAATGGACAGAAGGAGGGGTGAGCCGTCACCCCTGCTATCACCATTCACATCAGCTCCACATTTGATTAAATGTTTCACAAGTGATTTTTTTTCCCGGTCTCTCAGGGCCAGAGATAGTGGCGTTCTTCCAACTGAATCACGGTGGTTAACATTGGCACCCAGTTTAATCAACACTATTGCAATGTCCTCTTGGCCCCTTCTTATTGCATCATGAAGCAAATCATTGGAATCCACATTAAGTTTGCATTGCTTAACAAGAAACCGCAAGGACTCACATTGACCCTTTTCTACTACAAGGCGTGCAGCCCTGTTCACATCAAACTGAGCTCCTTTACTGAGCAAAAACTCAGCACTTACAGTTTTGCCACATTTCAGTGCAACAAGAACTGCACATTCTCCGTAACCATTTTTCACTGACATGTTTGCACCATGTTCACAAAGTACTTCCATTAGATCCACCCATCCATTTTCAGCAGCAATCATTAAAGCAGTGCGCTGAGAGTAAACCTTGTCCAATTTGCAGTCATATTCACACAGCAAACTAACAATATCTACTTTGCCATGTTTTGTGGCAAGTATCAAAGGTGTGCCATCTCTCACACACTCTGTGTCTTTGTTCACACCCTTTTCTAGCAGTAGCTTCAAAATTTCAATCTCTTTTTTCTTCACTTGCCTGGACTTTGTATAAATGCATAGTGATTTCACAACCTGCATCACAACATTTCCCTCTGAAGCGGCTTTGCTGGCATAGGTTTGCTGACAATCCAACAGTAGACGCACAGATTCTAGATCAGCTCTAGACACTGCTTTCACCAGTGGCGTATGTTTCCTTTTTTTCCCCTTCTTTTCATCATATATCAAGGACATAACACTAGCCATGTCATGCCTCTTGGCTATGTCCAGAACAGTCTCTTTCTTGTGATTTCTCAAATCAAGTTTTGCACCTGCATCACTCAAAAATTTAACAGCATCCAGATCTCTGGCCTCCACTGCTTTCATCAAAGCCGTCACTCCATCTTTGTCCTGTGAATTTAAACAAATTCCCCGAGATACCAATGCTGAAATAAGATCAGATGAACCTCTGGGATTTATGGCTAAATGAAGTGCTGACTCGTTTTTCTTATTCAGAAAGTCCACGTCAACACCATATGATATGAGAAGTTTGGTGATATCTGTGCAGCCCTGCTCTGCTGCAATCAAGAGAGCCGTGTATCCATCATCTTCTTCATGATTGTTAGAAGGTTTGGCTCCTGAGTATATCAACTGCTGCACTAGATACTTATTGCCCTTCCTCACAGCCTTGTTCAGACAAGAGTCCAATACAGTTTGAGAAAAACAACTGCTATCCTGACAAAGTTTTAGGAGGCTTTTAACTTCACCTGCAGTTCCGTCCAACACCAATGACAATAGTTTACTGTCTCTCCTGTTTCTGGATTTGTCAGACTTGTAATCTTGTGATTCAATGTCAAAGGCAGGATCAACCACCTTGTTCTGTGGCATATTTTTCTCAGAGCCAGTCATAGTTTTGTTCACAGATGATTTTGAGTTAAAACGAGCCGCCACCTGCGCTAAGGTTTCATTGCGGATGCCCTGGCCACCTGAAGCCTGTGGTGAAGATTTTGATCTGGAAAATCCACTGGCTTGAGGCTGCTCTCTGGTCCAACCATTCCGCTGCCCTTGGCTGCGGCCCCGTCGTCCGTAGATGTTGTTACTGTTTGTATTCCGTGCAGCCGGTGACCAAGGTCGGCCCCTCTTGCGAGAAGACTTGTTTGATCCTCCGCCGTCAGAAGTACCAGTACCATGTTCATCATCATTCTGGTGGGAACCGTGTCCTCTGGTCCAATATCTGCCCCTGCCAAAGCCTCTCCATTTGGACCCTCTCCCCCTTGGATTCCATGAATTATCAGCCATAATGCTTTGTGAAACCTGCAGAGACAAATTAATAATATTGATTCTCCACTTCAATAGGGCCAGAAGTACACTTCAAATCAAAATAAGAGTGGTTAAGTTGTAAAAAAGCGACCATCAAGCTTATCTGATCTGGGCCACGTAACACATTGGCCTCCATTCCCAACAAAATGGTTTTACATGATTGGGCTGGTAGAAATTCCTGCAAAAATTAACTGTTGTACAATTTCCACGAAATCTATTGAATTCAACTTATTTTATGAGTGTCTCAGCTTTATCACAAAGTCCATTAACCTTTTCACATTGCGGGGATCATGGCTCTCGCATGCCATCTCTGTACGTTCCTTCTTTACAGCGGCTGTTAAGTGTTACTTCCGTACACACTATTTTGGGGGTGATTTTGAGAATTCGTTTGAAATCTTCTGATAAAGCTAGATTTATATTTAGTATCATTGGAAAGCTTTTTCAGAGAAGAATAATGACAATTGCATCTTTACAAACATACAATCAAAAAAAAAAAAAAAAAAGTGCACGCGCTACGAAACCGCCTGTTGTCCCCTGCTATGTGAATGGTGAGTGATTGGCGACTGACCGCACTTCACGAACAACTAATGTGTCGATGGGTTGTAAAAACAGCCCGCATCCTGTGCTGTGAAAAGGTAAATGAAAAACAATGAGTTCCCACCTTTCAAAATTAAAAAAGGCTGCACTCAACTGGTGTGCTGATCACGAGCGGGGCCTGAAGCACTGCTTGAAAAGAGTGCATAACAAACATACTGACAAATGACAATTTTGTTACAATGCTATCACAATCTAAAAAAAAAAAAATATTTAAAAAAAGGGTGGTTACCCTAGTGAACAGACCTTGTGTCTAGAATGATAGGTAAACTGTGAACATTGTATTATCTACTCGGCTTCGCAAAACACGTGTCTCAGTTGAAGTCCCGAGTTGATACCCCCATATCAAAGGTACCCAACTTTTTTTTGCCCCGTTCACCCTGGGACAACCTGTTTTGACTTCAGTTTACTCTTCTACCATTTAAAAAGCAAGTTCAACAAAGAAAAAAAAATTAAATCTAAATTCAAAATACTATGGCTAACATTATTAGTTCAGGTTCAGTTCATTCAAATAACATTAATTTCACATAACAATGATATTGCATTTATCAGGGTTCCTGCACCCCCTTGAGAATAATTTTCCAGGGCCTTTCCAGGACTAAAATGTGAAATTCCAGGATTAAGTGTACGAAAATTTGAGAAAATTACTTATTTATTTACTTTTGTTCAGATTTTTTCCCACTTTACAGATGCTTTACTATTGCTTTTAACGGGGTTCACAAAAATTCATTATTTTAAGGACTCGCAACAACAAAAAAATTAAGGACCTGTGACGAACAAACATCGCAATGCAAGCAATATGCAGCACTCTAAGAAACTGTCCATTTCCGTATCTAGAGTTCAAGCATTGTAAATGCACATTGAAAAGTTCAGTTATCGTAAGTCCAGTTCCGTGACGGATGCTCTAGTAAAAGTGCCTTATTCAAGTCTGTTAACATTACACAAGCATTCTAATAGTAATACTGTATTGATTAATTAGCCTAGCATTGATGCAAGGAACTTTGAATCTGTCACTAGGATTGAACTGCAAATTCAGTCCTGACATTTATTCTTTCAGAGGTTCTTTGTATCAACTTAATTAATATTACTATACCATCCAACTGCTTTCAAAAGTGCCAGTTCCACAGCAAGAATCTACTCATCAGATACTGTATACAAAGCATTCGACCTTCTCAATAAAACAAAACAAAAAAAGACCCATGTGGAAGAACACTGAGCCAGAATGGCTAAGCACCAGCCTTTGTTTCACAACTATCCTCAAAACAACTAGATCTAGATCCAGAGTTGAGCTGATCCTAATTGATTAATACATGTACTAGATATTGGCTGTCAGTTGCGACCGGCAAGCCGATAATATTACATAAACCAAAAGTTTTTCAAACCGGCGCTTGCGCCTCCCATGGACGCCCGACCCAGGTAGAGTCGACCCTTCTTCGCAAGCCCAACTTATCGTGACATTTTGCCGTAACATTTTTAATCGATGCTCACTGACCGAGGGAATAGTCTGACACCTTTGTAGACCTGCCAGTGCCCACCGCCGCTGCTCCACTCTCCGCGAAAACAATTCACTGCGTATTGCGTAGTTTAAAAAAAAAAAAAAGCGTATTTGTCCGTGCCTGCAACCCGCTCGCCGTTTCCCCCTAACGTCCGCGCACGCACACACATACACGCGATGCCCGGCCCGATAAGAATCAGTGGTACAAGTTGGCAACTTGGCAGGAGAATAACAAATTTATAAGAATGAAAAAGAGTGACAAATAATAATAATTAAAAAAACCACATCGTTTGTCGTAACACCCAGTGTTCCCAGAATGGGCTGGTTTAGTGGTTTTTATCGTGATTCGTGGGAATTTTTTTCCGTGTGCGGGTTTGCTAGTTTTTGGACTGGTTTTGAAAGACCCATCAAGCTGGAGGCAACATTTAAATTTTGATTGAAAAAATCATGAAATCGTTTTTCTGGGGGACAGTACAGAGTGGTAAAATTCTGGCCTTTGCTAGGCTTGCCTCTTGGTTTCTGCAAGACTACGAGATTGTGTAACTGTCGGAGGTAGCTACGGTGGTGGGATGGCCACCCACCGCCGATGTGGGCGATGACGCAAGACTAGTCGCAAGTGGTCAGTCCTTTATGTGAAAGCAGGTAAACAGCGCCCACGAGGCAGTGTGCGGAAAAAGGGCTGGTTTTTATTGTGATTTGCGGGTTTGCTAGTTTTTGGACTGGTTTTGGAAGACCCATCAAGCTGGAGGCAACATTTAAATTTTGATTGAAAAAATCATGAAATCATTTTTGATGGGGACTGTCTCAGCATAGCTGCCAACTTTCAAAAACCTAAAAACAGACTCCTGATATTGGATCACCCCCCCCCCCTCCCTCCCCCAACTGAAAAATCACCATTTCCTCACTTTGTCACATTATGGAATATTATTCTCTTTACATAGGCCTAATGTCACACAGCATAAGATTTTAAGAAGTAGAAAACAAGCATTTTGCTTCAAATGCTAATACATGTATTGTTATCACCACTGTTTGTTTCTAAAGGAAGAACTGACTATTATGATATGAGCTGTCCTCAGAATTGTACATAACTCTCATACTAACTTGTTCTGACAGTATTGAACAATGTCAGGCTTGCCTCCATGTGACTTGTGAAACTGGTGAAATTGGAAGTCACGACAACGTCTCTTATGACTCTGTTGGACAAGTTAATGATAATGCAAAAAGAGATTCCTCTGAATATTTTGCATTAAATGTCTACTCGCGGCTTCTTGACTCATGAGCTGGATAGAAAAGACTTCCGATAAAAAAATATAATAAATCTATCCATTATCGCACACCGTGTTAGGCATAAAAGATGACAGATGTAATAGATCTAGAACTGAAGTCACTTCACAAGCCATGTCCATATTGTTCTAGTTATAGAACTTTTTCTATTGTTTTACCAGCTCACGGGCTCTAGATTTCGATTTCTAACGTCGCTGAAAGACCCGTACGCCTGAGCCTAGTTTATCCGTATTCGCCAATTACGTTCAAGATTCTAAAAGACGGCCGACCTAGATCTACCGGGAGTTACCACCGCCAAAGATGATTGTAAGCTATGTAAAATTGAAAAAAAAACAAACACGAAAAGCCCAAAAAGACGTAACAGCGAAATGAAATGAAACTTCACAAATTTGTCCACTGTTCTTACTCACTGACCGCCATCGTTTACGATACAATACGCATGACCTACATGTGCTTACGTACTCGAGCTCGATGAACGGCCGAAGCGCGCGGACACGGGCAAAAGTTACGGTTTTGTTTTCTCCTCTATGTATTTTTCTCGTATAAATGGGGAAAATTCTTCAAAAACATACTTTTCACCACAAAAACGTACTAAATACGTGTTTTACGTACTAGTTGGCAACAGAACCTAAAACTAAAAAAGTAAAGGAGTGCGTGCCTGGGACAACTCTGGTTTGGTCTGATGAAATTTGATAGTCTTCTCGGATAAGGACGAAAAATTCGGAGGGCCCGTGTGCACGTTAAAGATACCTTGGCAGTTGGAAATCGTAAAGAGCAGGCCGAAAGGCCGCTGCCCGGGCAAAATTGAAAATTGAAATTAATAGATTAAAAGTTATCCATATCACCCCCCCCCCCCGCCAGAATTTATTATTCATTATTAAATATATATTGTTATTAATAAATATTCAAATATTATTTGAGTTGTGTGAACTGATGTGAGTTGTGAACTGCGCCTAACAGGCTGCGTTACAATTTGCTCTGAGATAGAGAGAGAGAGAGAGTGAGCGAGAAAGAAGCAGTGCAGTGTGTTGAGCGCTTCGCCGGCAGCTCCATTCTGCTCTGTGGTTGACATGTTGTTTCTGTAAAGCGCATAGAGCATTTTAAATGGATATGCGCTATATAAACGCTATACATTATTATTATTATTATCACAAACTTCCCCAAGCAATCTTGTGGAATGTACTGAGGTACAAATTAAAAAAAAAAAAAAATGTGGTTTCATGTTTTTCTCAAGGAAACGAAACATAACTAGGATGGCATTTCACGTCATCCTAACTTCTTTCGATTAAAATTACTGAAAAGTAGCCTAGAACTGCATCTGATTCTGCATTTGGGAATGTGGGTGGCATTATGCCATGTGAATGCAGTTTGACTGCACAGTTTAAACCCACGCTCTTCAGAGCGAATGCCGTAAAATCTACAGAGATAGAAACCTTAGGCTGAATGAGAGCACTTGGTCTCCTCTCTACCTCACTGCTGAGTGCCCCCCTCCCCCCACCCAAACCCACAGCATTTCTCTCGATCTCACCAACAGCAACAGTGAAGACATGTTAATAGACTATTCTTCCATTCACAGATGCTAGATTTGTCTAATACATGACACTCATTTTTGTTTTGCTTTAAATTTTTTTTACCCATAACTTTAATTCATACCCCCAAATTTTCTCACCAATATCGCATATGATAATTGATATGTATTTCTAACATACTACTAGGATTTGAGGCAAATAATCCAGACACATTAGTTCTTACTATTACTACTCACAAGTTTATTTACCTCAATAAAACATGATTATTTTCGGTTGGCGGTTTTGGGCTGGAAAAAATTGTCAGTTTTGGTGATTTTTGGGCTAGTTTTTTTCTAACTTTGGCTGGTTTAAAAAAAAAAATCTGAGAACACTGCACCATTTCTCCCTAACGTGCAGGCACGCACACACACACATACACACAATGCCCGACCCCATAAGAATCAGTGGTACAAGTTGGCAAATTGGCAGGAGAATCACAAAGAGCGACAAACAAGAATAATAATAAAAACCACACCGTTTGCCGTAACATCACACCAGATCTATCTTCATTTGATCGGCCCATGTGATGAATCTGAATAACACGTGGTGATGAAAGCGCCAGACTTGAAGAGACTGGCAATGCCAGCAGATTAAAATTTGTGAAATCTTACACTAGTGAACACTATAAATGCCCCCCTCCCCCCACTGGCTACATTACTTTTGTACGTATACAATTTCTCGCATTACACATGAATATTGACAGTAGTCGTCAGGTATGCATTCAACAATCTCAAGAAATTTTTTTAGGAACCGCCCAAGATCCAAACGTGGAAAGACGCTGGGTGGCTAATGCATCAGTCTTTGTTTCAAGACAAGACATGCACGAATGGTTATACCTGTTGTTCTGCGAGTCGAGTATTCCCTCATGTACTTCTTCGCTGGGCTTGGCTACCATCGCCCAAACACAATAAGCTTTACCAGCCACTGTGTATCAAAGTATCAATTACATGGGTGCTAGCAACTTAGCCATCTGAAACCTAAAAATCACTCTGACCAAATCAGCCAAACATGAAGTCGCAGGCACCGATCAACGCAGTGATAAAACAACAGACCTACAAACGACGTGATTCTTAAATCGCATTACACCAATGGCGTATAAAGGCAAATTTCAAATATTAGAGAACAAAACACTTTACGTGTCACAATAGCGTACCACGATTACTAAGTATTTGTGCACACCTACAACTTTCCTTGTTCATGTAAAATGTGTACATGACTGCAGCTGTTTTTGTTCTAGAAGATGAATATTATTTCCTAGTTATATCTGAATATGGAAAAATTTCTCCACTAAGTTAACCTATACAAATACCGAACGGACAAAACATAACCATGGCTTATGTGCATGTGTATTGATGTATGTATTATATACGTGTCTCTTGAGCTAATAAAATAGATCCTGGTCTCCCTCTCAATTCAACATCGCTAAGCTGGGTTTTCGCGTACGTGTACGAAATAGAAATGGCAACGGAAACGTCAAAAACCCATCAAGTAGTAATTAACAGCACTACATAATTAAAAAAAAAAATATGTACTTAATGGAGGTTTGATGCTTTTGTCTCCCTACACATATAAACTAGGCTTTAAAGTGTATGCCGTTGCTTGACTCACAGTGCTTACGGCCCCCGTGGTTATAATAGAAGTGTCAGACCGACTGGCCTCACTCAAGCTTGCTGCATAAGTACCGTCTGCTGAACTGAATGAAGTGGAATCTGGCTATGCTGATGAGGTTGATGCCGGAAAACTCCAAAAGTTGGAACAATCTGAGGCGGGCCCCTTCAGGCCTTAGAAACTAAAGCATCCATCTTCATCTGGTACAATGATTATTAGTAGCTGTACAACGTGTATCGGTACAGATTTAGGGGGCATGCTCAATCTTGATTCTAGGTTTTTGCATAACAATAGTAACATGTCAAATCAGTCCGCACAACACATTCCACACCCAACCAAGCAACCGGGTATTCCAAATGAAAGCATCCATCGTCAATCAATAAAAATTCGTAGATCTACCACTGCAGGCGTCTAAAGCATTAATTCTGGCGTAGGCCTGACAGTGACACACGAGACGAAATCAGCGCAATATATGATTGAAGTGCTACGTCCACTCAAACGATACGAGGAACCAGTGGGTCTTGACCGGACATATTAGTATGTCGTCTCATGACCCTGTGACCCTTCGCTCACTTTCAAGTTGCGTTATTTTGTCAGCGCGATGAAGAGTAGGAGATGCATTTGCACGTGAAGCGCTTGATCTAATACTGCTTAAATCAGCCAGTACACAACTGCAGCCCAATGCTGACGATATGCCTTCGGACAGGGTGAATGCTAAAAGTAAAAGTAGGCGCAAAAGGCCGATATATCGTACGCACGCTTGGTCATTTTTTGTTTTGATTAACAAGGGTGTGTTCTTTTTTTTTTTCAATTCTTCACAACGTGAAAGCGGAAAAAGATTTTTGGGGACACAGCGAAGCTGGAAATCCAGTAGGCTGGCACCATTGGAAGGTCTGGGACCCATGCAATTATCGAGTGTGCGATCAGAAGTTTTGTGCCTCAATTCTTTTCACCTGAAACTCCCACTTTAAAGGATTTTAAATACTATTTAAACCCCAAGAGAATTATAGGGCTAAATCCTCAATTTCCAGGGCTTTTAAATTCCATATATAATATTATATAATTCAAAAATTTTAAAATTCCAATGGTTTTCCAGGGATCCTTGGAATTCCAGGGCTGCACTGGAACCCTGATTCATAAATGTAATGACTAATGTAATGGTGAACAGAAACTAGCACAAACAGAAAAAAAAAAAAAAAGAGTGATGCAAATCCAGAATCAGCAAATTCACACACAGTTGAGTAATTACTAGGTAAAATTTACCCCCAAGTTGGGAACCCCCACCCTGGATGGATGTTTCAATTTAAAACTTAATTAATATTACCCTTTTCTGAACCATTTTCAACTGAAATCATGCTGGATATTACCACTGACAACAACTTTGAAAAATGAATATAGATCTATATTGAATTTGAAATTTTGATTGTTTTTCATGAGATAAATGTACTTCACTGCAAAGTATTTTCTTACTTGTTCCTGTTAACAGATCTAGGCCTATCTAGTTTAGTTACTGTCACTTTCAGTTTTAACCCTCGTCCCGCGTTGAGTGAACTCGTCCACGTAACGTCCCGTGCGGGGATAGCCAGCGGCCAGTCAGCCAATCTTTCGCGTTTGCCGATAACCTCGGCGGTCGGGTCAATCGGGTCGTTGTGAACACGTGTATCATGTATACTTCAGGACGCAATAACAGCAGTAATGGTGGATAAATCGTCAGGGACCCCTATGATATTTGGATAAAGTGCTTGTGATGATATGCAGTAGGTTTTATTGTGAAATGGAAGGCCCAAATCAAGAATTTTCTGCATTTACATGCCGTTTAACACACGTTTTATCATTTTCCCAAGACCTCTGCGCTTTTACTGTCCCTAAGTCAGGCCATTCAGGTGAACAAATTATTTTTTAAGCCATTCGCTTCATTTACTAACCACATGTATCGCGACATTGCCTTCTCCCTCCTCTACTATGTAAAGCTTCCACGTACTATGATGTTAGTTTTAGCGAGAGATTTGATTTCCAGTTCCAGGTCGTAGAGCACAGTCATACATGTACTGAAAAGCGGTTTAACCAAAGGAACACAATATCTCTCTAATTACCATATATCAAATAAAGACAACGACCAACAACAAAGTCGGTCATTTTCTCCCAGTTTTCCCTGATGAAAAACCTACTGACACTGACAGACACCCTTATGCAGCATGCCCTAATATTACATCGGAATTCATAATTACAGACGTAGAACGGCGTCTCAAATACGCACATGGCCCCTTTCTTCTCATTTCACATGTAGACGACAACCAGCATCAAAGTAAAAGTTTCCCCAAGATTTTCCCCACTTCGAACTTCGGACCGTCAGTACTATTACACGAGTATGACGAATAAATGCATCGTAATAAACGTAATCGGACGATACCATTTTGTTAGATATAGTACTAGTAGGGGTGACAGGATAGATGTAATGCGAAAATAGTGTGGAAAAAAAACAAAATACAACGACAGCCTTGGCAACCAAATACACAGAGCGCGAGGCGCACCGTTGCTATACAAAAATGTGGCCTCCCGCAGGACCCGCGGTTAAGCGTGGCGGACAAAATAATGGCCTCCCGTGTCTCGCGGGGAGGCCAATATAGTGGCCTCCCGCAGGACTAGGGTTAAGATTTATTAATTTAATTTTAGATCTGATCTAGACTTAGTCTAGATCTAGATCAGATCTATTTTTAAGAGTAGGCTAGTAGCCTATTAATATTAAGAGAAGACGTGCTTTCGGCGGGGTTACTGAATCTGGTTTTGCGATGGTGACTCAGTGAAGCAAGTTTTGGAGCATCCATGCATGGGGAGTGGCTGTGGCCACGAGTCCCTCCTTGCAAGTTGGTCCCCTGATGGATGTTCAATTTTAGAGGCGTAATAATCTTACTGCCTTATCATAAGCCATAAGGTAGGCCTGATCTTATAATGAGCTGAAATGAGTGGCCCTGGCAAGATTAACACTCAGTCAGTCAGACATGAAAATAATCCCCTTTCGAATGGAGATAGATGTAACCAGATTCTGTAATCCTTCTTGCGCTTTCAATTTGTTTAACGATAGATCTAGATCTAGATCTTGATCAAAGCTCGAAGTCGAAAGTTTGTGGCACATTCCCAACCTGAGATCATCAAGCCCAATGGGCAATTGAATTGATCTTGCGCTGATGCAACCTAAAATAAAACGCTGTGGCTATTCTTACGGCAGCCTACCAACTTACCTAGGCTATATTAGTCCATTGTCAGATTGATATGTAACGACGTGAGGGTCTAGTCAGTTTGTATCATCGAGGCCGTAGGCCGATGTTCTTCTGGGCAGTAGTCACAGTGTTCCCGATAACGCACGCGCGTGCGTCTGAGACGCACAGACAGGATGACATGACGCAGGGAAAAATCCACAGAGAGTTTTACTGACGCACAAATTACAAAATTTGGGGGTGTCTGTGCGTCATGAAAGTCCGGCTTTCCGCAGAAGTGCGACTGTGTGATTATCGCGGTGCAGTGTTCTCAGAAACGGCAGATATTTCCCGGAAATGCGTTCATGCGTGCCTCTGACTTAGGCCTAATGCGTTGAGAGTTGCGGCCCTTCCTCTTCTCGCGAAATATGATTAGTTTTTCTGTTTTGAATGTTTTCATGGCGAATTATTCAATATCTGACAATGACTCTCACAATTTACAGCTGAGAGTCATGATGAATCTCACAAAAAAATCCTGTAGGGAACACTGAGTCAGACTGACATATCAGGGTGAGCCGCCGGGGTAGCTATGTATTGTTTTCACTCGGACTATAGAATGCATTCGGAAGTCCTTCTTAGAGTTAACGAGTGAAAACAATACATAGCTACCCCGGCGGCTCACCCTGATATGTCAATCTGACTACTGCCCAGACGAACATCGGCCTACGGCCTCGATGATACAAACTGACTAGACCTTCACGTCGTTACATTTATATCAATCTGACAATGGACTAACAGTTGGTAGGCTGCCGTAAGAATAGCCACAGCGAAAATAAAATGTAATAATAGATCTAGACTCTAGATCTAGAGGAATTTAGATATATTTTATGCTATCTTTCGTTCTTGCACGTAACTGGACATTTCTCACAGCGTACTCTACCTTCAAATATGTGTAGTCGGCACAAGAATGGAGTGTCTTGATTGTCCAAACCAAATTGTCATCAAACCGTCCAGCATGCTCTATTCCCTTCCTCTTCAATCGTAACAGAATGCCAGATAATATTCAAATCTTGCGAGTCACATGGGATTTCTAAAAAACCAAAAAAGAACCAAGAAACAAAATATAGAGTGTGCAGAAAAGTTGTGTCTTACAAAATGAATCTTCGAGTTGCAGGGACTTGAAAATTAATTATAATGTTGGAAATTATTAACTTTTTTTTTACTTGACAATCACATAATCATATGGGATGAGATTCTTCTTACACGTCTTCGCCTTCAACTTGGCATATGCCCATTTGGACATACCTTGATCACAACAATATTCCAGAAAACTTCTCCTAATATATTTTCATAAAATCTAGGCAAACATTTCTAAGATGTGGAAGAAGTCTTAGAGCTGAAACAATGTTGTGTCGATTGGATAAACAGGATGACCTTTTGTAACAATGAAAGCTTGGATTTAGTTGGTCTCATAGATAGTTATGAAACTCGTGCTTCACGAAATCTGGCAGATGGCGCCGGAGGGAAAGATAAACACGAAGACGAAATCTCTCTGTAGTCTGCAGACTTTCTTTAGTCTAGTCTTTAGCCCTGGCCACTCCATGAAGGAAAGAGAGCTCTGGAATCTAGATCTGTTGCTGGTTCAATTAAGCATTCATTTTTGTGCAGACAGTCCTTCATAGTTCAACATCAAAGTGTACACTGTAGATTTCTAGATGAGTGTTAACTGAGATGTGGAATGGCAGGGCCACAGATCAGTGGAGAATCTTTTACTGAAGACATGAAAGCAGATCTAGATCTAGATGATGACAGAGAAGGAAACAGCAACCCTACTGGAGATAACTGTGTGAAGGTGAATGAGGCAAGCGTGTTGCAGTTCCACAAAGAAATGAATGACAAAGGGCAAGGCGATAAACAAACAGAACAGCCAATTAATGCACCTGCACCGGATGTAAAACCTGAGCCAACAGTGAATAACTGCTTGTGTGAGTACAGAGTAGGCTACTGTGTTAAATCAGTTATTGGGATGACTCTCATACATCCTGATCACTTAACCCAGTCAACCTCTAACCAAGTCCTTATCCCTGACACTATTAACCCTAGTCCTGCGGGAGGCCACTAGATCTATAGTATAGGCCTATTGGCCTCCCCGCGAAACACGAGAGGCCATTATTTTGTCCGACATGCTTAACCGCGGGTCCTGCGGGAGGCCACATTTTTGTAGCAACGGTGCACCTCGCGCTTTGTTTATTCGGTTGCCAAGGCTGTCGTTTTTTTTTCCCACACTATTAAGTCTATTTTCCCGTGTTTATAGATCTATCCTGTCACCCCTACTATATCTAACAAAATGGTATCGTCCGATTACGTTTATTACGATGCAACTATTAGCAACTATTCGTCATGTATACTCATGTAATAGTACTGACGGTCTGAAGTTTGAACTGGGAAAATCTTGGGGAGACTTTTACTTTGATGCTGGTTGTCGTCTACATGTGAAATGAGAAGAAAGGGGCCATGTGCGTATTTGAGACGCTGTTCTACGTCTGTAATTATGAATTCCGATGTAATATTAGGGCATGCTGCATAAGGGTGTCTGTCAGTGTCAGTAGGTTTTTCATCAGGGAAAACTGGGAGAAAATGACCGACTTTGTTGTTGGTCGTTGTCTTTATTTGATGTGGTAATTAGAGAGATATTGTGTTTCTTTGGTTAAACCGCTTTTCAGTAATGTATGTGCTCTACGACCTGGAACTGGAAATCAAATCTCTCGCTAAAACTAACATTATAGTTAGTGGACGCTCTACGTAGTAGAGGAGGGAGAAGGCAATGACACGATACATGTGGTTAGTAAATGAAGAGAATGGCTTAAAAAATAATTTGTTCACCTGAATGGCCTGACTTAGGGACAGTAAAAGCGCAGAGGTCTTGGGAAAATGATAAAACGTGTGTTAAACGGCATGTAAATGCAGAAAATTCTTGATTTGGGCCTTCCATTTCACAATAAAACCTACTACATATCATCACAAGTACTTTATCCAAATATCATAGGGGTCCCTTACGATTTATCCACCACTATTGTTGTTATTGTGTCCTGAAGTATACGTGATACACGTGTTCCCAAGGACCCGATTGACCCGACCGCCGAGGTTATCGGCAACACGCGAACGATTGGCTGACTGGCCGCTGGCTATCCCCGCATGGGGCGTTACGTGGACGAGTTCACTCAACGCGGGACGAGGGTTAATATCAACACATCAGGGGAGAGTTGTCCTGAACACTCAGTCGATCCTAAAAAAATCTATCCCTAAACCTTCCTACTATGTAACTCTAAACCTAATCTGGCGCTTTTTCGGTTGTTCCCACCCCAACTTACCTAGGCTATATTAGTCGATTGTCAGATTGATATGTAACGACGTGAGGGTCTAGTCAGTTTGTATCATCGAGGCTGTAGGCCGATGTTCGTCTAGTCTGGGCAGTAGTCAGATTGACATATCAGGGAAAGCCGCCGGGGGAGCTCTGTATTGTTTTCACTCGGACTATGGAACGCATTCGGAAGTCCTTCCGTTAACCGGGGAGGGGTGGGAACAACCGAAAAAGCGCCCCTAATCTTAGGGAGGTCTTCCGCCCGTCCGCACCATAATTTTTACCGCTATTATTATAGTATATTAATTAAGTAAAGCTCACGGTTACACATTGTCACTGTTATCAATTTAAACTCATAACACATGGAATGGTCAGATGGACCTGGGGGCGTGAGGGTCTAGTCAGTTTGTATCAATGGGCGGTAGTCAGATTGACTAATCAGGCGAAAAGGGGCTGGGGTAGTTGTGTTTTCTTGTCTGGCGTGGACGGGCAGAAGACCTTCCTAATCTTATCTAGCCCTACCCCTCACTCTTTGAATCAGAAAACAAAAACAAATATGAGAGTAATCATATGCTGACTCTGCCCTTTCAACCAGAGCATGTAAATGTAAAGAATTGAAAGAACCAAGAGTTTGGAGGGAGTACCCTCAAGAAACAACTCAAAACAATTTTATTTTCATCATACTTTGAGCAGTGAGTAAAATGTACATCAATCCAAGCTTGGCATCTGTGCATGTGCACCTGCCTATGTGGGTGTGTGGGTGTTATATGTGTGTATTAATTGTGGTTGTGTGGTGTGTGAGCTTTTATAAGGGTGTTTCTGTTATGCCCCTTCTATTTTAATTAAGAGTACCATGTTTGATTTTTTGTGATTGTTTTACCCATGTATTTTGACATGTTGCTTCTCTGTAAAGCGCATAGAGCATTTTAAATGGATGCGCTCTATATAAATGCCATCCATTATTATTAAATATATTACCATATAATGAGGCATGCAGTTTTAGTCAGGCATGTATTTCATATTCTGACTGTTAACCACTGAGTCAGACCAGGCATCTGTCTAGAGTAACTCCCAAAGGGACTTTGCGCAAAGACATGAATTCCCAAAGTCATGTATGTTCTTGTCTTGCAATGGGGTGCCTCAAGTCAAATAGAGCTCCTCCCATTTCTCTCAAGAGTTCAAACTTAAAGTGGTTGGAGCATGCAGAACTCTTTCTCAGATTAAATGTGTCTTTTGTGAGTTATCATTTTCACTACACCTGTTGCTTCGTGAGCATCCTGAGTAGGCCTAACCGTATGAGACCAGGTTGACTCTAACTAACTCTGGTATTTCCCAAATTTATAAATCATACAACACATTGTTCACTGTATTATGAGCAAAAACAACTCTTGGATTTATATAAATAGGGCAGATAAATTATGACAAATCAGGTTTAAAAAAGGTTATAATATAATGATTGGATTAATACTATATAGTCAACCCAACCCAGGAAGAATGTAAATTTCTACAGGTACAAGACACAGCAACACATTTCAAGTAAACAAACGTAATTTATTTTGCAAAATTATCTGAAGTGTGAGGATTTTTCATTTTGATCTATTAGCCCAAAACTAAGAGACTGGTCAAGACAGGAGAATAAAAAACTAAAAATATAAACTTGTTGAAACTATTTAAAACATTTAAAGATTTAATGAATGATGGACATGTGCAATACTGTGATTTTTTTCAGATGACCTGGAAGATGAAATAAATGTCCTGTATGAGCTTGTTCCTGAGGTGGCCAACCATTTCACCATCACAAGCAAGATTGGAGAAGGTGAACTAAAGTCAAGTTTGAATTATATTTTTCACAGAAAGGTCAGATAGATTGCCTGCCTCTTGGCATGACGACTACTTGTTTCATGTTCGCGAAATTTATTTCTCCGTTTGTATTATGATCATTATCACAAAAGATATTTATAAATATTATATCATGTTGTAACTTTTTTGGCAAACCAATATCTATTATATCATGTTTCATCTGCATTTTGTCAATAATTTTGCCAGGGGCTTTCAGCTCAGTGTATCTAGCAAAACTCAGGCACTACCCTGAAGTGAATGAAACATTTGCACTGAAGCACATCCTGCCCACTACTCATCCATCACGCATAGAAAATGAATTGAGATGCTTACTGAAAATAGGGTAAGTAAAGTAAGTTTAAATGACATCAGCCCCAAAAGTATCCAACTGGTTGTAAATATTTTTCTAACAGTGTAGGACATAAAGAATAGAAATATATATATACGAAGAACTCAAGGCCAAAGTTAGGGAAATTACAGATTTTAATAAATGATCAAAGGTTGTAAATACTTGTACTGCAAATGTGCAATCATGAAACTTCTCAGAAAGTAAGTTAACACCTGTACATATTATGTCAGGCCAGAGTTTTCTGCTATTGTATAACAATACACAATACAGCCTGCTACTGTCACCCCCACTGTCTTGTGGGTCATCTCGGGAGAGAGGAAGACTAGGGGAAGGTAACCCTGAATACAAATACCACACTGCCTTGTGTGTTGCTATGATAGCAAAGGCTATGGGAGTAAACCCAGACAGAAAATCAGGAGTGGAGACCCGAAGGTGGTTGTCAGGGAGAACTGCATCAAACTGGCTTCCAGCATCTCCTGCAGCCGGACTAGTTCCAAATGTATTGACCTGGTCTCTCCCTTGGGTTTAACTAGAATGGCAGAGAGAGGGGTGGTGCCTCTGGGCAAAGCACCATAGATACTCTTAAAAATAGCCCAGGCAAGGCAGCAAAACGAGGAGGCGTTTGGTCGGGCTTGGCAAGCGTCTGTCTCTCCTCTATAAGCCCACCCATTTCCGATTTGGAGAGGACACTCCAGCCATCCGTTACGGATGGGCACAACACGGGAGGTGGCAGTTACCGGTGATAAGCTCAATCCATTTGGCGTACGGATGAGCGCCAGGGGTCCCCTCTGTCGGTGGGAGCGGCTTTTCAGCTGCATTGATCAACTACCGCCCGCCGTAACCTGGGCAGCCCCCAGGCAGTTGGGTGTTGTTCCGCCACGTCAGCCTGCTTCATAAGGTGGTTGGAGCTAGACCAAAAGTCAAAAAGCTGACGTAAAGTGTGCCCCTGGCAAAAACAGAAAAATACTAAAACTTGGTACCTGGAACGTCAGAACAATGCGCCCAGGCTTGCAACAGCAAGATCTCACTGATATTGACTCCATCAGGAAATCCCAAATTATTGATCGAGAACTTCAGCTACTAAACATCGACATCGCTGCCCTTCAAGAAACTCGACTTCCCGACTCCGGGTCAGTCAAAGAAGAAAACTACACCTTCTTCTGGCAGGGCCTTAGCAGCGAACAGCCGAGAATCCACGGCGTGGGCTTCGCCGTAAAAAACTCCCTTATCAATTCGATCGCAACTCCAATTGGAGTGTCAGAACGCATCATGACACTCAGACTGAACACCCGGTCTGGTTTTACCAACATTATCTGTGTCTATGCCCCAACACTTACCTCCTCTGACGAAACCAAAGACATTTTCTACGAGGCATTGCAGAGGACTCTCCACAACATCCCTCTCACCGAAGGCCTGCTAATTCTGGGTGACTTAACGCTCGAGTGGGAGCAGATCACTCCGCATGGCCAAAGTGCATTGGGCACTTCGGCATTGGCAACATCAACGAAAACGGGCAGCGCCTTCTGGAGCTATGCTCCGTAAACTCATTATGTGTTACAAACACGTACTTTGACCTTAAGAGATGCCAAAGAACATCATGGCGCCATCCCAGGTCTGGCCATTGGCATCAATTAGATCTTATTCTCTCAAGGAGGAAGAGTTTGGGCTGTATAAAAATAACTCGTTCCCTCCACAGTGCTGACTGTGACACCGACCATGCACTGGTAGTCAGCAAAATCAAAATTTCGGCCAAGAAAATATACAGATCAAAAGCCCCTTCAATCCCTAAGATCAATGTAACAGCAATCAGAGATGAATCAAATAGAAAGTCATTTGAAAAGTTATTTGCTGAAAGCATGGATAATGTCACCCAATGTGACTCGGTAGATGAAACATGGAACACTCTCAGTTCAAAAATTCATGACTGTGCCATCAAGTCTTTTGGACAGCATAAAGTTTCAAACAACGACTGGGTAGCCCAGAACAGCGAAATTCTCCTACCTCTCATTGAGCAAAAGAAATCTGCTTTCAATGAGTATAACAAAAATTGCAATCAGAGTACAAAAACTTGTTTGAAAAATGCAAAAGCTAAACTTCAGCTGGAGGTAAGATGTTGCGCCAACAAATACTGGACAGACTTGTGTAACAGCATACAAGAGGCAAATGAAAAGGGAGATATGAAAACCGCCTTTAGTCAGATGAAAGTAGCTCTTGGGCCAATCATCACCAAAAGCGCCCCACTTAAGTCTGTAAATGGTGAACCCATCACAGATAAAAATGAACAACTGAATAGGTGGGTAGAGCATTACTCTCTGTTGTATTCAACTGAGAAAAATATTCCACCAGATTTTGAGGAACACCTCCAAAAACTGCCAATAATGGCCGAACTTGACGCTGAACCTTCCTTAGTCGAGCTTTCCAATGCAATCGACCACCTGTCTGCTGGAAAAGCCACAGGAAGTGACAACATTCCTGCAGAGGTATTAAAAGACCTAAAAGGCCCACTATTACCACACCTGTATAATCTGTTACTGCAGTGTTGGAAAGAAGGCGTGATACCACATGATATGAGAGACGCCAAAATTGTCACACTTTACAAGAACAAAGGAGACAAAGGCGACTGCAACAACTATCGAGGCATATCCCTCCTCAGCATTACTGGAAAGGCTTTTGCTCGCGTCATCCTCTGCCGCCTTCAACAACTGGCGGAAAAAGTCTTACCAGAAACACAATGTGGCTTTCGAAGCAAACGATCAACTATTGACATGATATTTGCACTTCGGCAAATCCAAGAAAAATGTAAAGAACAAAACAGGCCGCTTATAACATGCTTTGTGGACCTAACAAAGGCTTTCGACACCGTAAGCCGATCTGGCCTGTATGCAGTCCTTAAATCCATAGGCTGTCCACCAACATTGCTAAAACTTATTGCATCCTTCCACACTGACATGAGGGCATGTGTCAACTTTGAGGGCTGCACATCCAATTCATTTGCTGTAAACAGCGGTGTGAAGCAGGGATGTGTTCTTGCTCCTACCTTATTTGGTATATATTTTGCAGCCCTACTCAAGAATGCCTTTGGTCAATGTTCAGGTGGAGTACTTATTAACACCAGAGTGGACGGCTCCATTTTTAATGTTGCCAGACTAAAAGCAAAATCTCGTACAGAGCATATTATGTTACAAGAGCTCCTCTTCGCAGATGATGCTGCAATCGTGGCCCACGATGAAACCACGCTCCAGGCTCTCATCAATAGCCTTGCCAAAGCCTGTGACAAATTCATGCTAAAGATCAGTGTCTCAAAAACTGTAGTTTTGACACAAGGCTTGAGAAACCCCAACCCAATCATGCTGAATGGCTCTCCTCTGGAGCAAGTGGGAAAATTCTGCTACCTAGGCTCAACCATCAGTGGTAGCACAGACATAACAACTGAAATAAATGCCAGAATAGGAAAGGCGGCCACAGCTTTTGGCAAACTCTCAAAAAGGGTGTGGAACAATAGCAAGCTGACCATCAAAACAAAGGTACTCGTGTACCAAACTTGCGTCCTAAGCACCCTGCTGTATGGCTCAGAGACATGGACCACCTACTCCAAACATGAAAGATCCCTCAACTCCTTCCACCTGCGCTGCCTACGCAAAATTCTCAAGATCAAGTGGCAAGACAGGATCTCAAATATCGAAGTTCTGAGCCGAGCCAACATTCCATCAACTCAGGCTCTCCTAGGCAAAAAAAGACTGCGGTGGCTTGGACATCTCCACCGTATGGAAAATGATCGCATCCCCAGACAAATTCTCTACGGGGAACTTGCTACTGGCAACCGACCCAGAGGTAGGCCACATCTGCGATTCAAAGACACTTGCAAGGTCACGATGAAAGCATTCAACATCGACCCCAATGAATGGGGGAACCTTGCAAATGATCGAAGCAGATGGAGACAAAAATTACGCAGTGGCACGCTCGCAATAGACTTCAAGGCAAAAGAAACATACCTGACAAAACGACAGAGGCGGAATGAAAATACTCGCCAAAGTGAACCCAAAAGACTGACCTGCAATCACTGCCATCGCACTCTCGGGTCAAACATTGGTAGAATAAGCCACGAGAGAAGCTGTCAGTCAAAGTGAAAGTGAATATTCTAGCTGCTAAGACCGTCTGTAAAGACGCTAAAGGCCATATATATATATTAAATAATATTACAAAAGTAATCTGCACAGTTAGTTGAAAGTTAAGTTTCTCCAAACACGTACAAACTGGAAACAAAACAGGTTTTAAATAATGTTATAAATAGCCTAACAGGCTGCGTTACAATTTGCTCTGAGATAGAGAGAGAGAGAGAGTGAGCGAGACAGGGAGAGAGAAAGAAGCAGTGCAGTGTGTTGAGCGCTTCGCAGGCAGTTCCATTCTGCTCTGTGGCTGACATGTTGTTTCTGTAAAGCGCATAGAGCATTTTAAATGGATATGCGCTATATAAATGCTATACATTATTATTATTATTAATAGCCTTGGCCTTAACTTGCACATGGTTGTTATGGTTTATTAACAAAAACTTACAATTCATTTTATCTTGCAACAGCCCTTTTCTGAAGTTAATACCGTTGACAGAATTTGCAACTGAATTATCAGTGATTCATTTTACATGAAGTAATCTGCTCTGAGTTTCCAGAATGCACCACACTGATCATTTGTAAAACACCGATCTTGTAAATAATACTGCCACTGGTCTTTGTGATTCTTAACTTTCATCTTTGTTTTGCCTTGTCATACATAGGGCCCAGGACAATGTGATGGGTGTCAAGTTGTGTCTGAGGAATCGAGACAATGTTGTAATAGTCATGCCTCTTCTTCACCATGATAAATTTCAGGTATGTCTTATCATACTAATTTGACTAAGTCTTAATTAAATACATGTATACACTGTGTATTATGTATTGTATTGCGCCATGAAGGGAGAAGGAAAATTTAGGACAGTGGTCAATAAAAGTAAAAGCAGATTATAAGTTAATGAGAATTCAAAGTACGTACTTATCATTAACAGTGAGATGACTGCACGTTTTGTAGACACTGGTAAAAAAAACTGTCATGGGGATCTGTAAAGAAATGGTTTCTCTTAGTAAAATGTTATTTGTTTCTTATTTTTATGTTTGGAAACTATGAATTTTAATTTCACCTTGCTTTTATGATTTGCTTTTAAATCCACTGATTTAAATTTACTGCTCTGACTTAACCAGTAATCAAAGCAAAACCCTAACAATGATTTATACTGATCTGAGACTTTGCTGAGCTTGAAGTTGAATTTGATTTTTATATTTCAGGAATATCTGAACTATATGGATGTAGACGAAGCAAGAGAGTACATGAGGAATTTGCTTGTGGCCTTGAGACGTGTCCATATGTTCAAAGTTATTCATCGTGATGTTAAACCCTCCAATTTTTTGTACAACCGTCAACTCCGACAGTAGGTTACTTTCCATAAAACTTTAGGAAGTTCTGGCAGGAGTGTAGAGATTGGGTTTTTATTGAATTCCTTATTAATACTATATCCCCTTAAAATGCCACGGTTTCATATTATATCCACTTCTTTTGTCGAACTGAGTTACACATTATTTCTACAATCCTTTTCCATTGTGGGTTACAGTTTTAACCAGATTTGGAATGTAATTTGTAAGTGTTACTGAAAAGAAAAAAGTCGTATTTCTAAAAACTATGAGCAAGTGAAACTTCAATCATCAGATTTCTCAAATGTTGATGGAAGGGAGTTGGAACATTGTCATTCTAAGAAGACAGCTATCTGGGTCAGATGTTTGATTCTTTTCTGTCGTGGTTAATTAACAATTGACAAAGTACTGGTCATGGGTGCCAGATCGCCGGATTTTTTCGGCAATCCGGAATTTCGTTTGTCCCAAACGCGCTCTGCCGGAATCTCGCCGGGATAGGACACTTAGCATTGTTAGGGAAGATTATTAAATATTAGATCTAAATAAACAAAAATATTAGTATAAAACAATGTTTTAAAAGCACAAACAGGGTTTTAGTGGCTTTTCATATTGTGTTAGCTCCTCTTTGGGGGTCGACCGCGGTGTTTCCGTGTACACCGAAGACCTTGCAGGAATACAAAAAATTGGGAAGCGGGTTTGCAGGAAACACATTGTTTAAAAGCTGGCACCCATGGCACTGGTTGTGTTTAATATTGTATTTTAATGTATATCATGAAGAAACTGACAGAAATATCTTACTGAATTCCCTAAATTCCCTTCAGTGTATTCCTAAATAAACATCAGTATGAGGGTGGCAGTAATTTTCATGTTAAATTGATTTTTCTGTTTTGAGATTATCAGGATTTCTTTTGGTCACATTTTGTCTTGCTTCAAGCCTTGCTGCAACACCACAATTTTTTTTGTTTTCATATCTTTGCAGGTTTGCCCTGGTGGACTTTGGTCTGGCATCCGGTGCTTTTCTCATTGACAGAGACAGAGAGAAACAAGGGAAAGCGAAAACTCCAACAGCCACCACCACCACTACAACCACCACAAGTACTACATCAGCAGCTGGAAAGCCAGATTTCAGATTCCCACTGTCTCCATCTAAAAAACATGCCACTGACAGAAATGCTGCGGCAACCACAGATAAACTTAGGAGGAAAAGTGCAGGGAAAGAGAAGGTACACCTGGTCTTGACAAGTATTATCTCAGTTATGGCTGTCAGGCTTTCTTTCTCTCCACACATCCATCCATTTATCTGTCTATTTATTGGTCTTCTGTACATCTATCAGTCTGTGTGTCTGTCTGTCTGTATATCTATCTACCTACCAACCTGCACGTCTGTCTGTCTGCTTATCTATTTATCCACCTATAGAATCTTTGAAGAAAGTAATTTGCAAACACAATTAATTATATAAACATCAAAGAATGTTTGGAATGAAATCGTCAAATGCTCCAGATAAAATGCCATTTAGACTTATTTTATTCCAGACCCACTGATTTTTCCATATTTTAAGGACTGCCCTGTATTTAAGGTGTTGGGAACGACATGAAAAATATTTTTTTTTCTTACAAAAAAGAAATTCATTCGAGGTTCAAGGATAAAAGCTAGTTCAGTAAAAGCCGGTGATGTCAGTATGCATATAAATACAAATGTACATAGAGTATACTGTGTGATATGTGAAGTGTTTTACAAGATAGTTTTGTTTTTGTTCTCTGTTGTAGTAATTAATAAGGAAGTCATAACTAATTGTGAGTGGATCTGGTGAAATCAAGCTTCAGGTGAAAGTCCAAATTGCTAAGAAAACTCATCCATAGGAGGAAAAAATTTTCTATGTAAATTGAGATTTGATGATATAATGAAACAATGGGCATTTTTATGCATTCTGTTAAAATATTTTGCTTGAAATCATCTAAAAATTTTATTTTAGTTTTTTTGTGAAGTGGCATAAAATTTCACCTTAATCCCAATTTTGCCAGACGCACTCACAGTTGATAGTTTGAAAACGCCAGCCTGACATATGATACCCACAGAGCAGAGCTGTTTTGTATCCAAAAATTGAATAATGATGTGTTTGATGATGGAAATCTATTGTGTGATTTATAGAGCCAAATGGAAGCAAAGCCATGCAGCCAGCAGCCAAAACTGCCATTTCCATCCCTCCTATCAACTTCTGCCTCAGGAAGCTTAGTGCACAAGTCAGGCCTGTGTCATTGTCTTGGCAAACCAAAGATTTGTTCTCTGTGTGTGGCAAGGTTGGTGTCACATTCATAACTATATCATCACTGCGCTATGATAATGGCTTATGTCAGACTTCCGCCAAAAGGCAACTGACTGTTCAGTGCCTTCTTGAGCATGAGGAATTTCAGATAATATAGAAATAGACATGCACCAGTGGGAAAATGTAATAATGCAGTAGCACCAGTGGGAAAACGTAATAATGCAGTAGAATCGTAATGGCATAAGTCACCAAATGACAGGAAAAGAAACAGTTTTTTTCTTAACATCTCAGAAGTGTCAAAAATGACATATGCCATTAGTGTGGAGCAGTGATGATATTGTTAAATTATTAAGGCTGAGTATTCTTAAAACTGGCTAGGCTTAATTTAAAATGTGGGAACACAAAAAAGTGACACAGTGATCCTAAATTTTTAATGCATCCTTCTGAAAGCATGTGTATTTTGTATGAAATGTACAAAATTTATTTAGTCTGAATGTGAACACTCTAAAATTATAGTGGATGATGATGAAATAGCATGTGTTTTGTTTTTTTTTGAAACATAGATAACCTATCTAATTTGTTGGTGTTTTGAATGTTAGAAAACTCTTCTAGAGGACAGTTTTGACCGTAAAGCCGTTTTATTTTCTATTGGACACAGCAGAAGACTGTAGTGAAAGAAAAAAAAAGTGAAGAAAAAGGATGTATTTGGGCCTGAGAAAATTCTGAGTAAATCTGAGTTCGCGACGTTATTTTATGTAGCATCTAGTTTCCTCTCATGTTTGTTCACAAATACATACAAACACATGCCCGCTGGGACTGCAACCCACCACCTGTGTGTGTCCATCTGGCATTGTATAAATTCAATATGTTGCATTCCTATTAATTATTGTTCGAGGATCCTTTTCTACCTATAGTCATCATTGTGCAATGAAAGGTATCTAGTTTATTCATTATACTATAAATTGTTGGTGGGATTTGTACCTGAGCCCCACTGAGATTTTCATCCAATTTCGGCCTGCATGCATGCATTCATAGAAATAGGAAATATGTATGTACGTGTTTATACTCAGGGCTGTGGAGTGATTTCACTCCATTTTCAGCTATGTGAATATCATGAAGATTTAAAAACTCTTGCCTGTGTTTGATGAATTTTGTACTGTTGTCTTTCTTTCAGGAATAACCAGATGGCACCAAGGGCTGGTACTGCAGGGTTTAGGTCCCCTGAGGTATTACTGAAATCTCCCATGCAGGATACAGGTAGGAATTTACTGTTTTTCCCTCTTGCTCATCCTCTGCCTGTGTCAGTGCTTCTCATTTTTATCCATTTAGAAATTATTTTTTTTCCCTTGTCTCTATGTATTGCATACTAGCTGAGGTACCTGGCATACCAGGTTGTTTTGTTATTGTTGTTGTTTGTATGTTTGTTTATCTTTAGAAACATCATTCTTCATTCCTTTATGTCCTACGCACGCCATCAGAATTCGAGACGAAGATTGTCATGAAATGGTTATAATTTGCGCACAGGCCAATGTGTTTAATAGTAAACACATCGCAGAAAGTGATAATGTCATCTGTCTAATAGAACTTACTTTGAGTTGTTGTTTTTTTCAGCCAGCAGTTTGTCAAGAGAGACGAAAGAAAGAAATTTATGAGCACACTGTTTGATGTTACTGACAAAAATGCATCTCTTTTTGTGCTGCTCAAAAAATATGTAAATAACTAATGTTAAATAGCGAATTTTGTCTGAAATTTAAAATGGATGTGTCCACGTAACTTATTGGCGAAAATTGAGGCAGTGCACAGTTTCATAATTTTTTATCACGTAGTCTCGAAATTTTAGATCCTTATATGTTCACCCTCTAGTCCCATTGTAGTATGTAGCATGATATACCGCAACGTTTTTGCTACATCTAAGAATAACAGAAGTGACCAGAGCTTTGAAACACCGTCCTGTGAAATGAGAAAATAGTGGATATGCCAGTGTGTGAGATAGATAACGAATAGTTTTCAAGGACATCTCCCACCCTACATGGCACGTATACTTTATATATTTTATACTGCCATGCAAAGGCATAGTAATGCATGTGCCCATTTCATAGTTTTGATAAAAACACAAATAACTGTTTGCCTTTGACATAAAAGAATTATGTGTAAGACAAGTTCATAGAGTCCATAGAGTAGAAAAGGGCCATGCTGACAGTTACATCGCTCTGCCTTTGCATGGTAGTATACTTATGATGATTACACTTGTATTTTTTTCAGCTGTTGATGTCTGGGCTGCTGGTGTGATATTCTTGTCCATACTCTCGGCACGTTACCCATTTTTCCGATCGCAGGACGACATGGGTTACCTGGCACAGATTATTTCAATCCTTGGATCAAGTGCATGTGTTGAAGCTGCTGCAACCTTTGGTATGTGCTTGTTTGCATATTAGTGACAGGATAGTAACAAATAAATTCAGTGAAGATCTAAATTGCATGGCAACATGTGTGAGTGGGTCTGAGGAAATCAGGCTATTGTTGAAAGACCAATTCTGAGAAAACCCCTCCAAAGGTGGAAGACTTTCAATGGAAATTAAGATTTGCTTACAATATGAAAGATTGGCCATTTTGCTGCATTCAGTTTAAACATTTTGCTTGAAATCGTCTTAGATATATTGTATTTTTATTTTTTTAAAGAGATAAAAATTTCACTTTTACCCCGGTTTTGTCAGGTCCAAATCACATGTGAAGGCCACAGGGGAAAAACCGGACATGTCACATAATTGCATATTTTAAGTTATGGACCTTAGGCTATAAAGCGCACTCAAATCTTTCATCTCAAAGAGTGTGGTATGGAAAAACCCGACATGTCACAAGAAATTAGCAGAATAAAATAACCTATCCTTTGGAAGAACCAGACATGTCCACTGAGTAAAAGGGAAAGGGGAATCCCCGAGTGCCATCTGACTAAGTAAGCCAATCAGAGGACAGCATTTTCACAACAAAGCAGAGACAAAATGGCTGACAACAATGAGGGTCCGGTGCCCACTGAAACCCCAAAAAAGAGGAAAGTTATGGAAGGCAGAGAGAAAAAATAAAAAAACAACGCATTTCTAACCATGTAACAGGCGAGAATTGTAACTGCACCAGATTTAGGTGTTTTGAGGCCATAAGTCACGAGGAGAGGCAGTCCATTTAAGATGACTTAACACACTGTGTGACACGAAGAATGCCCAAGAGGTTACTTTAATTGCTACACTCATTAGTGTAGGTGCAGTTGATAGACGACTGTCAATGACGACGATTGAAAGGCACAAACCTAAGACTATGAGTCTGAGCTACACCATAAAAGTGAAGCAAAATGAACCTCGCCACTTGGGAAAGTGACATTGATGAGTAAAAATCTTGCAGGCTGTTTTGTATTCCTCGTTATTTCGAACATTTTTTTTTAGTGAAATAAGCAAGTTTTTCTCAGATTGGTAATTTTTTGACAGGTGTTATTCTCTCCTGCTCTCTTGTGAATTTTTGAAAATCAGTATCAATTTTTATTTTCTACTTCTTGATTATTAGCTTAAATGAAGTATGGAGTTGTAATTCACTAATTGATTCATTTTTCTTGTAAGATGGGGCAAGATAAGAAAATAATATTGTTACCTGGTTTATTTTGCTCTCACTCATCCTCTCTTTTCGGGTACTCTTGCTCAAGTGAAGATACCAGTGTACCTTATTGCACTTTTAATAAACTTAATAGTTAATGTATTAATTCTTATTGTCTGATTAATACAAAATTGGACAGTCTTTTTAATGTCATTGAGAAAATGAGTTTGTTTCTCTAATATTCAAGTGTGTGTACTGGTTTGAGAGTAAAGGACAGAGAGAGTACGTTTTTGTTTAAATGGGTTGGACTGGTGAGGAACGAGAAATGGGGTTGGGGTAGGAGGTGGAATTTTTTTTTTATTTGAACAGTCATGTGACTAAATAAATTTTTTTCATGATTGCTTTCAAAACTCCCTTATTATCCATATAAAGTACTGTGTTTCGTTAACTTTCTTGGTGTTTGTATTCATTAACTTTCATTTAGTAGCTCAAAGTCTATTTCTGCTCCTAAAGCAAGTTGAGAAAAGAACTCAGTAGACTGAATGCACACACACACACATAAAAAAACAAAAAAAGATCATGAAGTATCTAGGTATTTTTCTAAAGAAGCAAGATAAGGTTTTCAACGTATTAACCCTATATTTGACTTTATGAGTTTAAAAAAAAAACCACTCATTCAGCGGACTGTGTCTACACAAAAACAAACAAACTAAAAACATTACTGGCGAGTCTGTATCCATAAGCTGCTGAAATTCAATGAAAAATGGATATATTTTAACTCCAATGGAAAAACCGGATATGTCCGAATATGACGTCACCGGCTTTTTTCCTGTTTTTTACAAAAATACAAAATTTAAATCCTCAAATTTTACCCTCACATTACTTAAAAATGGCCTATTTAGGTATGTCCTAGGATGGAAGGAGTTTAGACGTCAATTAAATGGTGTACAACTCTTCAAAGTTTAAAATTCAAATAACTCAAATGTTGTCAAATGTGACATGCCCGGTTTTTCCCCTGTGGCCTTCATATAGATTAGTGCCCCTGCACTGCTCTACAAAAAATTGGGTTCTGCAAGCTGGCACAATAAAGTATTTTTTTTTATCATTCCTGCAAAAATCATGCTGGTATCTCATTGCTGGGAATAGAAAACAAGTGTTTAAAGTGGTGTTTCTCAATCTTTTTTGTCAGTCTCACGTCTCACTTCGATTTTGAAAAAAAAACATACTCCCCACCATAATCGGACAAAGTTAGTATACGGTATTAAAAACAGATTAAAGAATTATTTATCTACTAGATGAGCTACCGGGCATTGCCCGGAATAAACAATCATGTGATCTCTGCCCCCCCCCCCCCCCCACCCTCCTCTCTCTAGTATAATAAAAGTAATAAACTACAGTCTTGCTTCAGAACTCATGCGCACCACATTACGCACCGAACTGAACGTTTGATACGGTTACTTTTTATGACATGCACGGTACTATATATTATTACGAAACAAACATGCAAAAATACAGATGTTACATAGCAATAAACATTGTTATTTTTCAAAAATACATGCTTGAAGTAAACAACTTGTAATTACAGCCATCATCTTCCTTATCTCAATTGCCACCTTCCTGCCAAATTTAAGGCCTGAACAGTGTATAGTTTGGTCAGTTAGTCATGCCAAAGGTTGCAAGTTACTGAAATATATAATAGATTCAGTATGTATCCATTGAAAAGAAGTTTTAATTGAGACTTTATTTTTAGTTTTTTTCACAGTTTCTTATTTCAATGGAAGTCTTACCTTTGACTCTGGTTGCAGATGTGTTTGATTCAAGGGACCAATGTCAGTTTTAGCATTAAATCACCGAGTGGCATGATATCCATTCTGAAGGCCCATGCCCCACCCCAAAATATTGCAAGCCCCCCCCCCCCCCCCCCCCCCCAAACACTGGTTTAGAGGTTGTTTTAACACTTTATACAAGTGATTTGCTCTCAAAATGCAGTGATATGGAGAGAAAGTTACAGTACTGGGGAAATCTTATTTGTGAGTACTTGTGAAAGGAGGGTTTTGAAGGACAAAGGCATGTTTTCAGGATAGGTGAGAGGGGGGGTATCATACTAAGCCCAGAACGTCACAGCCAGTTGCCGCCAGCAAAATGTACACACAAGAAACAATGGCAGAAGATGACCGTGTCTGACCGGGTTTAGTGGATCTGACGATCATAGGGCCCTCCCGGATTTATTGAGAAAATATAGAAAATTATGGTGTGCACTTCTTGTCCTCCAGCAGCTGATTGCCATTCTGGGCTTAGTACGATAGACTTTCTGGATTTACTAAGAAAATGTAGGAAATTATGGTGTGCACTTCTTGTCTATCAGCAATTAGCTGTGTCATTCGCGGCTTAGTATGATATCCCCTATATTGATTTTAGTGCACTCAACATTATTGGAGAACACATACTGTGACATGTATAGTATACACATTGCTTTTTGGGAGATTTGTCCACCTGAATGCCCTTAAAAAATCAAGATTAGCCTAACCTTTATTGGTCAGTGGTATCTTACACTATTTCATATTGCATTGCAGGTAAAGTACTAACGCTCAGTGAAAATGTACCACCCATCGACTTGAAGACGGCATGCATGAGATTACGCTCCACCCAGATGTCATTCCGACTCACAACAGGCAGTCAAAACTCTAAAGTAATTCAGTCATGGAGTAACATAGCCGATGAACCTTTTGATCTCCTATCTAAGATGTTAGATCCAAACCCCAAAACCAGAATAACTGCAGAAGAAGCTTTAAACCATGCCTTTTTTAAGACTGGTGACAGTGATAAATTATGATGTTTGTGCCATATTAGGCATGATTTCAAATAATAATTGAAAGAAATTATTGTAATACATTTTTTAAAAATTTGTGAGCTAATGGTACAAAATCGGTAATTTGACGCAGCCACCCAATTTGAGGAATGGAAGTAAAATCATGGTTGGAAGAAAATTTATCATTCATGTGAATAGGAAACGAGCAGGTATAGTAAATTAAATTGATGAAAATAGAAAATTCAATATTTTGAGTCCCAAGTGCTATTTTGCTTGATTTTTCTCAACTTTGGCAGATGCGACATATCGCGGCCTTATTTGTTCTTTGTTCTGTCTCCATTTTCTGAAAAACTGGAGATCTATGCAGAGGAGGTATAACAAATGCACACTTGACACTTGTTTATAATGCGTCGTGGCAGCAATCAAGCCGTTTCACAGTGCCGATTTATACTAACTCCTCATCATAATAAACTAAAGCAGCAAACGTTTAACGTCAAATTTCTCAGTCGTACAAAATGTGGGGTTGGAACAAACAAAAACTAAGGTCATGATATTACTGATTTTGTAGTAATAATAATTAGCTGCCATAATGAAATTATGTGGCATTCAATCATTTTAGTTTACTGATCCTTGTTATTGTATTGTATTATTATTATTACATGTATTATTATTGTTGTTCTTGTTGTTTCCATGACATCTTCAAAGTCCTTGCATTGCCTTTTAAATTGGACAACATAATAATTGCACAAACGTCTCAGCAAAAATGGTTGAACTACCTCACTCTGTGTACAATCATTCTACAAACATTAACAAAAAAATAAAGGACAGCTAATTACATTGTCGTACATGCTGTGTATTAATGGAGATTGCCCAATATGACAGCAGCAAATTACAAGACAGAAATCATAAATGTATGATTATTTTGATCAGTCTATGACAACTTCAGATAAAACATGTATGAGAGATTTGCCCCCTCCCCTGGGTTTTCCATCTCTCCGTCTTCCTCATACTGACATGCCATGACCTTAGTTCTTGTTTGTCCCATCTCCATTGCTGGAAAATTGGAGATATTTGAGTATATAGAAGAGGTATAACAAAAATGCACACTTTGACACTTGTTTAAAATGTGTTGCAGCACTTGTCAAGCTGTTTCACAGTTCTGATTTATTCTAGCTGTTTATCGTAGTACTAACCCCACAAAGGTTTAACGTTGAATTTCTCAGTTGTGCAAAAAGTGGAGTTGGAACAAACAAGAACTGTGGCCACGATGCGGATAAAATATTACATTATAATACATTATGTAAAAATGTTCATGGTCACATAAAACTCAAGCAGCACTTTCAGATAATACACTGTCTATTGTGTAATCCGCGTCAGTGTCTGGTTCTGGCCGTCTGTAATCTAGCTCTGTTCCATTTACCTCTAGCCCTATTGGTAAAGATCCGAAATGCATGTCGCCACTGCTGTACGCCAATAGTCATTTTTGACACTTTTGAGATATTGAAAAAGAACTGTTTCTTTCCCTGTCATTAGGTGGCTTATGTCATTATGATGCCACTGGATTATTGCATTTTTCTACTGGCGCATTTCTTTTCTATAAAATTATCTGATGGACCTCATGCTCAAGAATGCAGTGAACCACCAATTGCCTTTTGGCATAAGTTTGACATACGCCATTATTGTAGAGCTGTGACGATGTGATACTCGTAGGGTATAACATTGGTCTTGCACAGTTCTAGAGAGGTCCTCTTTTTCCTGGTGGTGACACAAGTCATTCCTTTGTGTCTTCTGTGTAGAGCGACTGGCTGCGTTGCAGTCGGTGCAGTCCTTCTTGTAGTCTTCAAAGCGCCATTGACTTGAATTTGCTGGAAATCACCATCAGTCATTTTTATGAAATATTACGCCTGGTACACTTTTCATGCACCACTCATTTTATCTGTCATCCATAGCACTCTACTTCCATCTGTATTAGTGCAAGCGTTTTTCTGTTATTCTTTTGCATATCTTTTCAAAGTCATGAACATGTCTATAGTGTGTGAGCATCATTGTTTGGTATAGCATCTGGCAACCTGTTTTGTGGTCTTACACTGTCTTGGGACATAACTGGTGCAATTCTTGGCCTTTCTGGTGTTGAATGCAAGGAATTGCATTCCAGCTACAGTTACCCTGGCTCCAATTTCTTATTTTTCTATACTAAGGTCTTGTACTATGTTTGGGGCATAAACACTTATGTACTTCCTGGTCTTTTCTATTATTCATAGGTGCCACTTTTCCGCTATATTTTTGTGATTAAATGATATTTTATGTGTTATTGACTATCAATCTTATATGTAACTGTCTATTTCAGTGAGTCAAGGAATAAAATAGCACTTTAGGTACCGCCAAATTGTGTTATTTATGCTTGATTTTTTCTAAATTGGGTAGGGGGGCACCTCCCCCCGGCGAGTCGAAAAAAGTTCCCTTTTTCATAATTCCTGGGTGGCACCTATGATTGTTGAATGGGCCGAGTCACATTCCAGTTGGAGATGCCCTGACTAAAAATTTATGATTTATTGCATCTTTGGGTAGAGAACTCACTGCATACAGTAATGCAGAGACAACAAATCTGTTGTGGATTTGGCCTCCACAGCAGTCATTGTATAAGGTGACCTCTTTGGCAGTTGATGGCAACATTAGCAGAAACTTTACGGTACCAGTTCTGACCATGCTGGTTCCTCTACTTCCCTCCGTTTCGTCTCACAATAGACACAGCCCTTCTCCATCCACTAGGTTATGAAAGATTAACTTGTATGAATTTCATTTTCTCTTGTCATACATCTGCGATACTAATCTACGTAATAATTGTAACACAGTTTGCATGTCAACGGCATTTAGTGTTTTATCTTTCATCTTTTCTTCCCTGGCACATTCTTTTCTAGCAACATGAGCCTTAAAAGCTGCATCTTCATCCTGTTCTAAAGTCCCAGTTTTTTCTTTTTTTTGTGTTGGAATAGGAAGTGCAAACCATGCACTGATCTTTCTTCGGTTTGAGAAATGAGTACCAACTAAAGTTGGAGTGAAAAATCTTCCTGTATGATGCATATTTCACAGGTGTAATCCCATTTTCTTGGCATTCTCGAACATACAGAGAATACATTTTTGAAATGTTAAGCTGTCTAATTAAATAGTGTGATTCCACAGTTGCAAATGATGAAATAATTATGCGTCTTCACAGTCTCTACACAGTCCTCAAGGAGCTTGTGTGTAGTCTGTACCGGTACTCTTTTTTCAATCTCTGCATGACATCCATTTTCTTTTTTACTTTTTGAGTGAAAAATGAAGTCATGACCATTAGTTAATGTTGAGGTGAAACATTTCTTGCACACTTGTCTGCTGTCACTACCAAAGAAGGCAAACAATATTTGCCTGCATATTCTCATTTAGTGGTAATGTTCCCATTCTCATCATCATCGGGTTTTGTCTTGAAATCTGTGATACATTGACCTATGGTCTTTCTGTCTCTCATTGGTATTGCTTTAGCATAGAAAGTTCAAATACAAACTATCTTAAAGCTTCGTCATAAAATGACAAGCACTTATAGCGGCATTTTGTATTGTCAGTTACCTTTTTTTGCCTTAGCAGGAATCATCTAGCCTTTTCTGATTTTGAGATCCTCACAGCGAACTCAGTTTGTTTTGGCTTTATTCTACTGTCATGTTTCTGGTTGCGCTCCTCTCAGTCGCTGTATTGTTGCATGCTGATGGAGAGGTCATTTGAGATGATGGTGGTGGTAGTGAAGAAACATCGCAGTTGATGATGGTGGTAATGTAGAATCCACTCCAGATGATGAAGGTGGTAATGGAGAGATCATGGCAGATGATGGTGATAGTGTAGAGACCACTTCAGATAAGCTTGAAGGTGGTACGGCTGCTGGTGTACATTTCTAATTCAGTCTTGTATTGCCACCCATCTTTTTTTTCTGAAAAGGTCAAATTGCAGATACATGTACATGTACATGTACTGCTCAGGGCTAAATGACATTAAAATGGCACTTGTTAGGATTTTCACAAACACTTTTAATCTATTGATAAAAGCAATGTGAATTTGTGAGATCTTTCTTTTTTTTTTTTAAGGCAGTACTTTATAAGAAGTATATTTTGAATTATAATAGAAAATGGGATAAATATAAGATGTGTTTTCGTAACCTTTAGGGTCCTTGTTGATATTACAACAGTAATGAATAAACAGCATTTCTGTTATACACTTTTACTTCAACTGTATGTTCATAGTCAGTGGAAACTTCAATATTGCATATTATATTCTTTGTATTAGTTTATGTCAGGTTTGAAAATTGGTCAACTTCATGTAATATTTTTTCCTGCAATTCCTTCTTGATACATGTCCTTGTACATGTATTGTATTTGCTTTTGAACTGACTTCATTAACCCTATATGGCACCATTTTATATGTTCCTGTTGCAAATTGGTCCTAATCTGCTCCCCAAGTACTGATTTATTTGGTCATTGTAAGAATGATGCCATGTGGCTACATTGTGCAGAAAGGGCGGGAAAGAACACTGTTGCCATAATAATGGCAACACAATGAAAACATGGATATAATATATCAAGCGAAGAAAAGGGCTTTTTTTGCCAAGAAAAGTTTATTACATTCAGTCTTCATTATGTTTCACATGGACTTGAAATCAAAGAGTTTCAAATTCACAAACACGACAAATGAAATTGATAAGGAGAAGACAAAATTAGTGGATAAAAGTTACAGCCTGCATGATATGACTAAGACTGAAACTACAAGTAATTATGGCAGATGAAATCTTCTAAAACAATTAGATTTCTTAGAGATAGACATTACACTTTCACACTTGATCCGTGAAAAACTCATGCACTGGGGAAGCTCGTACCTGCCCTTGCCTGCAACAGGCATTGGAAAATGGCAGATGTTGGCCGTTCGTATTGCCAGTGGGGGAACTGCAAAGGTAGGGCCTTCTCTTTTTTTCAGCTGAAGCTGAGGCTCAACCTGCAGGGAAAGGCGACCTTGTTTGCCTTGAACCTCATGAGGCACTGTGCAATCCACACCTTGAATTGCAACAGAGAGTGCTGATTTCCTTTAGCAATGTCCCCATGATCACAGTTCAGTCCATAGAGAAGCCCTGACCGAACTGCAACCAGGTCAAAAAGATGGAACACAATTTTCCTGTGCAGGGCAACAAGCGCATCCAGCAAATCAACAACCCCCATGGAGTTGTAGAGGGTAATGATGGATGGACATTTGCACAGTGATCATTGCTTTCTGTCTTTTGTCCCAGCACTCCACCTCTGATGGGTTGCAAAAGGGCTCAACATGGGTGACAGACTTGTTGTCATGCCATTTCACCACATTGAGGTGAACCCCTTTTAATGTAATAGTCCTGTTTTCAGGACTGACACCCCCCCCCCCCCCCTCCTCTTTCTGAGAATTCTTTATCAGCAGGCAGCGTGCATCCCAACAACCGATTTGACCTCACAGTCCCTACATATGCAGTGCCCTGTTTCCACAGAGTGGTCTTAGTAGGGCTGGGGAGTTAAACCAATTGTCAACATAAAGTTTGTGCCAGACATCACGCAGTGTGTCTTGCAAGAGCCTCAGCACTATGTTGCTATCTTACATTTGATGTTATTGAAACTTGGTCGCAGTTGCATCCTCTTATGTAGTTTGACTCTTAACTTGTAATATTTTTGATGACTGAGTTATGAGATCCCGAAAAACATGAAATGGGTGACAAAATGTCAGATTCAGAATTTTGTGACCTTAGTTCTGGTTTGTTCCAACTCCACTTTCTGCACAACTGAGAAATTCAACATTAAATATTTGCAGCTTTGATTTATGATAACTAGTTAAAATAAATGGAACTGTGAAACAGCTTGATAAGTGCCACAAGGCATTTTAAACAAGTGTCAAATTCTGCATTTGTTATATCGCTTCTATATACCATGAGATCTCCAGTTTTTCAGAAAATGGAGATAGAACAAGCAAGAACTAAGGTTTCAATTTGTCACAATGGAACAAGACTTTGCGAGTTGGCTGTTATGAAAAGACCATGATATATTACATAGTACATGTATTACCACTACTAGCTATAGCTGGAATATTATATTATAAAAACCACAGAAAAATGGTGGGGTTGCAGCAACACAAAAACTGGCAAAAAGAAAAAGTTGTATGCTGCAAAACTTTTTTCCCTTGAGGAAGGCTGTTTGTTGCCGAAATATTGGCCATTTTTTGTCTTCCCATTTTTTTTTAGTTCTGCGTTTCATGGTATTGTTTGGGTATTATTTCTTACACGAGGCTTTGCCACACTTAGCTATAGCTGAGAAGTGATGAACAGCATTTTCTGTATTTGGCATTGTAATTAGGGGACTATGGTCCCGGTCCCCTAACTATACAGCCTTGTGAGTTGCGAAACCCCGCATGAGAAATAAAACCCAAACAATACAAGACAGAAAATACACAAAATTTTCGGCTTTCGCCTTTTTCAAGTGAAAAAAAAACTTCAACAGGAAAATTTTTGTGTATTTTCTGTCTTCTCTTTTGTTTGCTTTGTATTATTTGGGTTTTATTTCTCGCGCGGGGTTTCGCAACATACCTTTTCTTTTTGCCCAATTTTGACTTTACTTATAGCCCTGCTGTGACCCCACAGTTTTTCTGTGGTTTTTATGATACCTTGTGAGTTCAATAGCAGGTGAAAGTTTGCAAAATATAATATGTACATTGGTATTTAATTGTTGCTATTGGTTGTATTGAAAAAAAAAAAAAATACATGTCAGTTGTAAACTGTTTGATTTGTTTCTTGTTCTTTTATTTAGTGATGCTATGTGTTTGATTTAAAATGAGAGGATGGTAAAACTACAAAAAGTCTGTTAAAATTCTGTTGTCACACTGCATGCACATTTTAAAAAAATTTTCAGAATAAAATGAGCTTTAATTTTGTCTCAGACTTTGAGCATACTTGAAGTGTTAAACATTTTTTTTTTTTAATTCAATGCAAAACCAGACAGACCTTTAAAAGTCCTGAAAAATAATGAATGTACAGTATGTAACTATTGTAACACTGGGGGCTGTTAAAATGTTTCAACTATGTAATGCCAATACTAGTACATGTACTTGTGTAGGTAGGTAATGACGAATTGAGGGAGTAAAACTTACAGTGCAAAACTGCAGGCAATACTGAAAGAAATAAAAGGTAATTTGTTGGAAAAATTGTAAATGAGCCTGTATACATGAAAAGATGAATTAAGAATTTGAAAGGTGATGTTTAATCCATGTACTGAAAATAGCATTAAGGTTCATAAGAAAAGTCTCGAACAGGACCTCTGTAGCAAATTTAAAATTGAAGCCACATGTAAAGTACACACTTGGATCAAATAGCACACACATGTATGAAATTTAAGTCCACATGCAGATCACATACATACATGTACGTGTATCAAATTTCAAACCACGTGACAATTCTGCATGTATCGAACTTAAAACCACGTGAAAATTATACATGTATCAAAGTTAAACCACATGAAAATTACGCACGTGTGTCTTACATAAGAAATCTGAATGCCATGCGTCCCTCATCTGCATGATAAAGCATTGTTGTTTCACTCCTGTTATTACACGTATAAAGCGCCGAAAATCAGGGGAAAAAAAGGAATTATTGCTTGTATTGGCTTGGGGGACATTTAGTGACCACAATATTCAACTGGGACAGACAACCGTACACGTTTGATGCACTTCGCTGCATACCCCTCTCTTTCTCTCCACCAGACTCGTGCAAAGCTGGTACATGTAAAAGGCCCTAGTTAGGTTGCGAAATGCAGAGATGCCCCAGACCAATATGTTCTGATTCAGCTTCTTGCAAGGAGAGTCTGCATCACTACATGTAATTAGTAATTTGGTCCAATACTGTAAAGGTCGCCATGCTATACATGTCTTTTAGCCTTTTGCTATTCACAAGTCCTGCACAAATAGAAACGGTGAGGGGAGGGATAGAGGAGCTGGAAAGGAAATGGACAAGATGGGGGGAAAGAGGAGGAGGGTAGGTTAAGCGTTTATTTACAGCATCGCCGCGTGCCTCTGCTATGTAGTTCGTTCCAAAATTCATGACCGTGGCAATTGCCTTATTTCTTTTAAAGCGTCTGTTTGATTAATGTAAAGTGAAAATTTGTATGCGGGTTTAGGATATCCATGACGTTAAAAAATACTTTTTGCACCCCTAAAAGAGGAACAGTTTTAAATTTTGTTTATAGTTAAATAGATCTATGTACATGTAAATAGCAGACAGTCGGTTGATTCACTTCACGGCACCGTCCCTCATCCATCCCTCACTCCCCCCCCCCCCCCACTGCTTTCACTCACTCTATTTGACAGTACTCACAACCAGGGAAACAAAGGCAAAACCACGTGTTTTCCCATCCTTTTGCATGCTCCTCGTTGATTCCTTGCACGGGCCAAAGTTATCGTAAAATGAAAACAAACCTGTTCAACTGTACTTCATTGAGGGCTGAAATAAAATTATCCTCTAAATATTCACTTACATGACGCACAAAACATGTTTTCATGGTTTTGAAGCCAAGCCGTTCTGTATCGTTACTGATTAATTGATTAATCCACTGTCAACACAAGAACAAGAAAAATAAAAGCAAGAAAAGTGAGGTGTGAATGCCAAGAACAGTGAAACCCTCTAAAATAAGGACCTAAAATACTTCCTTTTCAACCTATTTCTGCTATCCATCCCCAACCCACTACCTCATTCAGTGCCCCAGGCATAGGTCTGCCGTCATTGCTATTTCAGAACCCTGTGTTCCATACCGCTCAATAAAGAATGTATCTCTAGTAATTGTCCAGTTTTATGAACGGTAAAAGACAAAATGCACCAGTTCTGTTTCATTAATTAAGTGGATAAAAAATACATAAAATTATGATTGATTACGGTATACTTAGAATTCCGGCTAAAGGCACATGACTTTTCCTTTTGTGGAAAATATCAAAGGGTTTTTTAAAAGAAATTGGGAGGCACACACTTAACCTGCACAGGAGAAGTTTGGAGGGGGGGGGGGGGGCTAAACTGCACTTTCACCAGGGTGTGAAATTGTCTTTGAAGACTGGCTCATTTTGGCTCATGGTCGAACCGGGCATCTGATGTAAAAAAAAAAGATCCCGATAGAAGTTTAACTCGCCCCTCTGTGACCCCTCTCTGGGAATAGTGGTACATGGATGAGCAGAAAAATGGGGGGGGGGGGGGGCTAAATGCACTTTAGCCCACACCCTTATGGGATGGACATGTCCCCATTCTCTGCTCAACTCTACCACATTTCACCTGGGACATTAAGCGGCCACAGGTAGCCTACTGCAGGGAGGTGGAGTTGGCACTTGTAGCAAAGTGGGGCCTCGTCGCTTCGTCTGCAGTCTTCCCCAGGTCTGGGCGGATTTGATACGGTATTCCGCATGTCAGTGAATTCGGTAAGCGGAGAGACAGAGAGAACTGCACGTTCTACAGATCTGTAAATGAGACAATCATAAGTGTTAGACTGGAACATCAACTCACTCAAAACAAGGCTCAAAATCGTGAAGTTTGAAGGAGGAAGCGACAACCTGAACTATCCTTATTCTCATTTCCTAGTTACACACTTTGGCGTAGGCCTAATTTGTGCATACTTTTCCTCCTAATTTCCATTTTTCCGACTACGTGTGTTCTTGTCAGACCAGTTTTCCATTGTTCATACCACGCATAAAAAAATCTGACGTATTTCCCACTTTCTAACTTCCATGGATACCCTGCAAAATATGACTTTTACAACGGCAAAATAAAGAACAAAATAAAACCAAATTAAAAAATATGTGTAATTTCAAGTCTATTTTGGTTGGTAATCTCATCAAGAAACAAAAGACAGAGACAGTGCACACAGATTTGCGTTTGTGATATATATTTAATATGTGCGTCTCAATCTGACCGCAAGAGGGCTACATAAAGAAAGAAAGAGAAAAAAAGGATATGTTACGAAAATCTCTCTAGAGGCAAGGTCCAACTATAATTTGAACAGACTGAAATACATTGCATGCCCACTTATTCTACATTCCCAGGAAAAATCCACTGTCAGTCGCTATTTTGGCGTAGATGTTTATTATTGTCAGAGCATTCAAGTATTGGATTTGAGCGAATGGGGTTAGAATTCCAGTTTTAAGGTCCATCCCCGTCTCAAACGGAAATCTTTCTCAGATTAGAGCAAATTAAGGAGGCGTTCCAATGGATGTTAGTCATCTGGGATATTGCGAGGACAAAACTAATACGATCGCCCGTGAGAAAGGGGATGCTAGGTATGAGACGTCCAAAGTTTGGATTCTGTTCAGGACTGGGTCCAGTCTATCTAACGTCTCCCAGCATTTATAATTAGAATCACTCTAATTATAGTGGTTGTCCAAGAGCAGTCCTAACGTCATCTCTGATACAGCCTCATTATATTGAAAGGACATAATCGAGCTGCTCCCCATCAACAGTCTTAACTCGAGAAAAAAGAAGAGTGCATTTACACCTTCTTTAAGATTCTTTGAGGGAGAGTTAAAATATCCATGTCTTGTCTTCCAAGAGACAGGTTTAAGTTTAAACAACTGTCCTTAACCATGTAAGATAGAAAATCCCCCCCCCCCTCCAATAAGGCAAAAAAAAAAGGCTAAACAAAGCACGGCTACCTTCACCTGGGCAATTAAAATTGAAACGCTCACAACAACTTATGTGTGAAGTGATTACTGCTCGGGAAATTTTAAGAAAGAAAAAAAAAGTGGCACGGGGACTCCAGCACACATTACCCTACTTAGCTACACTAGGTGTGCTGTTTGACTATGTGGTTGCGAGAGCACTTTTCCCATGACATGGACGATCCTAAGTCTAATATCCTAAAGTACCAGTTGCCCCTTAAGATCTAAGGAAGTAGGTTCTAATCCGTATGTTTTGTCCGGCCTACCCCCGACCAAACTCCACCCCAGCACTCAGTCCCTCAGCAGCGTCTTAGGGGAGGAAACTCGCCAGATCCCAGGCTATATTACAGGTTAGTTGGGCGTGACTAACCGTGCGAGTACCCTGGTCGACCGTCGACCTCAACGCTACATGGAAGCAGGAGCCAAAGTGGTTGTTCTGTACTATAAATAAATTGGGTTTTTCTTATATGACACAGAATCCACACATTGTTTGCCATTATGGGTTTGACCTCATTATGCATAAACTCAGATATTAAATCCATCCCTTTATCAACACTGCTAAAAACATATTGTTTTAATTCAAACGTTTATGCTCATTAATATTTTTTAAGATGAATGTCTGTGGATAAGGCATAGCTTCATCATTTTGCATTCTCAAAAAGGCTATACCCCCATCAAATGATTATCGTCCTTTGCTCTTGACACAATCTTGGTTTTTCATATAAACCGGTAGTGGAATCGATACTATTTATATATTAGATTACAAATGACATCGTTGAATATGACAACAAAAGCAATGCCTATTTTTGGAAAATTCTCCTGTGTCTCTATTTCTGTTCTTGCAATCACAAGGAGGAGGGTGAGCATTCTTATTCCTTCACACTTTCAATTCATTGACCTACCAAATTGCAAACAAGATACCAATGAACCCAAGAAACATAACAGAACGTCAAGGGAATTGATGCAGTTGTCAATTTGGACCTGACAATAGCTAGATCATTAAGAATGAATCAAAGAAAATCTTACCAAAACAAATATACGACCCCAGACTCAAATGATACCATGTCTGATAATAAATATCAATAATGAGAATTATTAAAATAGGAAGAAATTGTCACTTGGGTATCGAAATAAAACAAAAAAGACAAGATTGCAAAATGTTCTCGGCATCCATCATATCCATTTTATAAAAAAAAAAAAACACTACACATGCGACTCGGATTTGAATGAAATTTCGAAGGTGCCTACCTTTCAACCTGCAGAAAGTTCTTTTATAAATTTGAAGACTTGAAATGGTGGGGAATTATTTTCTTTGTGTTTGCATGTGTCGCTGATTTCACCCAGATGCTTCATTTTTCACAATTCATTTGATTCGAATCAGTCCATAAGCTAGCGGTGACAAGATTGAATCACGATTCGAGTCATTAAGTGACCTAGTAGTGACAGGAATTGTGTCACCAGTGGGTCCTAACAGTGATTTGTTTCTTACCGTGGAGTGATGTGTCTAATGTATTATTCCCTTAAACCAGCCCCTCGTCAAAGTCTGCTTCGCTGGCTCCTTTGTGCAATGAGCCTCAAGCGAGAGGCAAACATTTCTGATTCATCGAATGATTTGTTCGGTGGTGATTCGAATCAGCATATTTTATTCGAATCGCAAAAAATCGACTCGGTGATTCAAACCATGCCCATCAACACATTGCATGCCATGGTGCACACAGGCATTATGCCTACTTTCTTTCATCAATTGTCTACACAATAGACAACTTCCCCCTCAGGTGGTTGGTAAGGAAAAGACATGTATGTATGATTGCTTAGGTGAGGGATAGGTTATTTTAGAGATTCTAAAAAATTTATCTGTCTTGCTGAATATGTGGATGATCCTATACGTGTCAGCACCTGTAATAACATAGTTTTTGTACAGATTCCTTTCTGTTTGAGGTGATACCTCTTCTTTTACATTCGGAGAACATGAAAAAAGTATAAAACACTAAAATGGACAATATAGTTCACCTGTGCTTACATTTACACTCATTTTATTTTCAAAAAGCATATTCAGATCTAATATTCATACTTCATATTGGTGTAGTGTCAACGACTTTTATCGTTTCCATATATTCATGATGATGGAAAGTTTGCTTAAATTTCTGTCAGAGGATAATATTAAACAAAGTGATTATTCGCAGACGTCTGCGAATAAGATCCTGATCTTATTCGTAGATGGGGAGTTTCTTGATTTTGTGATGTCTGCTATTAAAAAGTTCTCCGTATTCTACAGTCTGCCATGACGCAATGGTTAGTATCTGCGCTTATCAGATGGAAACTATGGGTCTGGTCCGTCTTGGGTTCAATCTCACGCCAGAGCTTTTTTTTTTAAAAACTAGGATTGCCCATTTTAGGGGAATTTTTTTTTTTTTTTTTTTAAAGGATTTTGCAAAATTGATGTGGGGAAATTGATCAATGTTACTAGTGTGCGCCAGATTACTTTACTCCTGTTCATTTTACTTATTCCTGTTCACTGAACGGAACAGAAATAAAAATGTAAATCAAATTTTAAACATGTAAATGATTTCTTTTAGTTGGTGTGAACTGAACAGCTCATCTCTCTCCATGGTAACTTGGATCTATTTGTCATGTTTTGTTTTATTACTGTTTTTGTTTCCATGGAAGTTTATTTCGTTTTTATTTGCTCTGTCGGACATTCTCTGTGATTTCAGACCCGACAAAATTGGCTAATAATAATAATTCATTTTAAAAGAATTGTAAAAAATCAAAAAAAAATCCTAGTCACAATTTTATGCTCTGGAGCAAAGCAACGATGGTCAGTAAGGGAAAACGCACGGGAAAAAGTGACCCCAAAAAAAAAAAGTCAGATCTTGCATAGCCTTGCAACACCTAACCCCCTCCCCCTCCCCCGGCAGGCGAGTTTACATGTGGTAGGTTTTTGGAACAGAAAAAAAGAATGAGCAGCAGAGGACGAACTCTTCTGTCTTACCGATTTCCCCCTTGACACGCTGTTTGTTTACTCTAGTCTGTTTTCTGAACGAGAAGTGATGCGCATCGTTTGTTTTTGTCATGTCATTGAGATGGATGTTCTCTCGGGTGGCCGCCGCTGGCCTCTCACTTGTCGAACGAAGGAATTTTTCGTTTCAGCTTTTCAATGTATGTATGTGAAGTTAATCTGATCTTTCTAGACTTTTATCTCTTGCTAAAATTCAGAGGGCTTTGGTTCTCGCCTGCTTGTTATGGTACTTGGGCGATTTTGTATCCCATAGCTCTCGCCATCAAATATGTTCTGATGAAAGTTTCATCAATAGCTCGCCCGAATGTCATTTAATGCCAAGGAGGTTGTCACGTGACGCATAAGGAGCTCTTCCTAAATAAAAATCACAAACCAAAAATCCATCTGCGAATAAGAATGTGATCTTTTTCGCAGACATCTGCAAATAAGCGTGGCCAATATTAAATGATAGAAAAGTAAGTTGCCTTGAAAATTTTTTCATTGTTAAAAAAAAAAAAACCTGCAGATCTTTTTGACGTCTCACAATCCATTCCATAATATTCATTATTTCTTGCCTTGCTAGAAAAGTGTACAAGTGAAGGGTTGCATGACAAAAAGCGTTAAGCATCAAATTGGAAAAAAATGAGTTATGTGCCCTAAACGATAGAGCCGAGTACCAAGCATATGCACGCCTAATTTTTTTTTCACAAAACGCGTTGCATCCATCTTTTTTCCAGAGCCAAACTTTGGCTTATTTCACAGAATGCGTTATCCGCCCGATTTTTTTTTTCGCAGAACACGTTACAAGCCAGAAAAGCCACTGACAGCCAATCAGCGATCGCGAAATCGTCAACATCCGGACACACCTCCACTTTGTATTTCCTGTTGTCAACAAAAGCAGCGAAATAATGCAGCTGATGCTGATGATGAGAGTGACAGTAAAAGTGAATGAAGTGAGAAACCTGTTGTACGTAAGGATGATGTTTTGGTTGAGTGAATGATATGTGTATGAGTGCATGAAGTGAAGTGAGAATCCTGTCATACATATTAAAATGTATGGACCATGTTTTGGTTGAGCGAATAACAGGCCTGTGTGAGTGAATGAAGTGAGAACCCTGTTGTATGTATGGATCATGTTTTGGTTGAGTGAGTGATATGTGTATGATCTATGAGTCAATGAAGTGAAAATCTTGTAAGTTTGGTCAATGCAAAGAAAAAAAAAAGAATCGATAAAAAGCCAAGGTCTGGGACAAGCGTTTTACCTCTCACCCAGTGAATCAAAAAGCCTTATAATGTACTTAGCGCTGATTGTTTAGCACATTTTGCCACTTCATTTTCCTTAATTACATCTTTTGTTTTTCTCAGACGTTACGTTTGTTCCGACTCAGTGTATTCTACCCAGATTGATTTTTGAAGTAGATAAATCATTTCGTGAAAAATGGTTGACCTGGATTAGTGGATATAATGCATTTTGTGAAAAAACCTATAAAAGACAATGCTCTATGTTATATATAATCAAGGGAAATTATGCATACATGTAATTACTTAGTTACTGCCCTTGGTTAGACCTATACTTAATTACGTAGTAAGGGAAATAATTTACCTCTTATTCGTTGTGTGATTAATTAACACCACCACTTTACCTACACTACTTTTCATGTTGCATTACTCTCAGTAAGTCGGCTATACATTAGGTCACCTATTCTAAAGTATGAAAGTGTGTGAATGACTATCTTTATTGATATTTGGTGACACTCATTACTCTATGCATTTACTACAATACTGTATATAACTGATGACCTGTAAATATTACCAGAATAAAGTTGCTTATCTTCCCGGCTACAACTGACTTCTCTTTGTTTGTTATCACCAAATAACACTCCAGATCCTAGTAGAATTCACCTATATTTTCATAAATTTCAGTTTTGAAATGTCCTTGATGACAAGGTGGTCTAGAGGCAAGGTGCTCGCCTCTCATGCCAAGGGTCCCGGGTTCTAAACCCGGGCAGTGCAGGCATGTTGGAAAGTGGATTTTTCTCATATTTTCAAGTCCCTGGTCCTATTGGGGGGTAGGATCGAGTAGTTCTTGGAAATTGGATTTTTCTCATATTTTCAAGTCCCTGGTCCTATTGGGGGGTAGGATCGAGTACCTAGTCTTCTCGGATAAGGACGAAAAAATTCGGAGGGCCCGTGTGCACGTTGCGCACGTTAAAGATACCTTGGCAGTTGGAAATCGTAAAGAGCAGGCCGAAAGGCCGCTGCCCGGGCAAAATTGAAATTAATAGATTAAAATTTATCCATATCATCTCCCGCCCCCCCCCCCCCGCCAGAACAAGAAATAATAAAACAAGTAAAGTGAGGTGTAAATGCCAAGGGCAGCGAACCTCCTAAAATAAAGACCTCAAATCCTTGATGACTACTTCAGATGTAATCACAATGAAATGTCCAACTTTGAAGTGTAACGTGGCTTTTGAAAAACCTCGTTTTTCTCAGTTTGCAGTTTTTGGATATAATGCGTTTTGTCATGCAACCCTTCAAGTCAGCTTTATCTTCATCAAAATCTCATCTGTGCCTCTTCTCTCTGTGATAAATGTAACAATGTTTGTTTACTCAAATTATTCAAATGATACTTGTTTGCCAGTTTTAGAGAATTTGTGCATATGTCCACAGCAAACTGTACCAACGGAACATACTAAATTGTTTATCTAAAATACCCAAATTAACCTGTTATGTTGCAAATGACAGTAGATTTCAATATGATATGAAGATTAAATGAAGAGAATCAATTCAATGTGACATTACATGCCAACTGCTTATAAACGCTTTGATTAGTTGGGTTTCATTCTATTTTTAAGTTTTAATCACTGTGTTTCTTCATTTCAACTCTGCGTTTTTTCCACCCTTCAATATCTCATCTCCGTTTTGTTTTGCTTAGTGTTTTGACCTAAGATGTGTTTTATCTATGAATTGTGTTTTATCAGTGTCAACTGAAGGAAGAAAAAATTAATGACTAGAAAATAGAAAATGTCAAGGTAATGGAGTAAACAGGAAATGGTTGCAGTATAAAATATGAATAAAATGTCTGTCATTTGTTTGTATTACCAATGCTCTGGAGATAACTTACTGTTCTTGCTTTGTAACACCCAGCCGACGATCAATATTGCAGAGAGCTCAAATTTCAGATAGTGACAGCTCCTGTACCATTCATAATGTGAAGAGTAGACTGGTCTTATTGGTGTCTGAATAAAAAGAGAAATAAATATGGCAAGTAAAGTCACAGCACTGGGGCGCTTAAGCATAGCACGAGGTGATATATATGTAAAGATTAATATATAATAATGTTAATGATGTAACCAAGAGACCCCAAATGAATTCTATCAATTACAGAAAGTACGCGCTGGATTGTTCAATTTCCAAATGCTTATCTGCAGGGTATGAAGGGCTGCGAATCAGTGTTCTTTAGGTAAGAAAAAAAAAGATTAAAATATCCCAAACAAATCCATTACTCTTTGATACTCAGTGATCTACATGTTGTCAATTTCACGCCGAAGGGGTGAATAGATAACAGCTGTAAAACGAAAAGGTGAACGTTAACTTAATTTAAATTATCTGTATGATGAAGGGGCGAATAGGTCAAATTTGAGATATTTACCCTATTGTGGTTGTCAAAAGTATCTTGGGGGGGGGGGGCAGGGGGGGGGGGGGCTTTACTCAACATGAGCAATTTTATTATTAAATCTCATTTAGTTCTACAAAAAGACAAGGAATCTATGATGAGAGCAGCACAAAATCTAATCCATAAGCATATTCTAGTTACCGTTAAATCCAAATTGTCTTGCTACATAACATCGTGCCTATTTGCTGATAAGTAGGCTTTGGGGAGACTCGGTGCGTCGCTTTCGTTTCAGAAGCTAATTGGAGTCACTATATTTTATTCAAATAGTAAAATGCGAATTAAACAGCAATGCTGGATGATCAAATCAGGGGATAACAAAACAATTCTTTTATTATTGTTTCACCAGTCGCTGTTCCACGTTAGTATGCGATGTGCTAAACGTCGCCTTTAACCCAGCCAGTAACCTTATGTCAATCCAGTGTAGATTACCGGAAGAGCGGTTTTATTACATCAAACCGACGTCAGTGCGATGTAGTAACAGCGGATCTACGTAGGAATGATATCTGTATTTGTATTTGTATTTGTATAACTCTTTAATCCCATTTGGGAAATTTTGCCTTTGTGCCATTGCACCCCAGTTACAACTGGAGCAGGCACGTCGTCGCCACAGTGCAGCGCCGGTCGGCGTTTTTTTTTTTTTGGTGGTGGGGGGATGAGGGGGAGTGGGTGGTAGAGATGAATTTTATTTAATTTTGCCCGGGCAGCGGCCTGTTCGGCCTGCTCTTTACGATTTCCAACTGCCAAGGTATCTTTAACGTGCGCAACGTGCACACGGCCCCTCCGAATTTTTTCGTCCTTATCCGAGAAGACTAGGTACTCGATCCTACCCCTCAATAGGATCAGGGACATGAAAATATGAGAAAAATCCCAAACTTCCAACATGCCTGCACCGGCCGGGTTTAGAACCCGGGACCCTTGGCATGAGAGGCGAGCACCTTGCCTCTAGACCACCTTGCCCCACATATCCTTCCTATGTGCAAACTTGACGTAGGTCCTACGCCTCGGATTTCCTTAAGGTTGCTGGTTGGGGAAGGATTGACATGAACAAAACTGGAAATCCAGTAGCATAAAACAACAACGAAGAAAAAAGTTAAATTTGATTATGTTATTTGATCTAATATGTTTTCTTTGACGCTTCAGATGAAGCGTGCACAAGTCACAGCTAATCCACTCAAACATGTCGACATTATTAGATATCATAATATTATATTATGTATTTGACGAGATTTCGGGGAGAGAGGGGGAGGGGGGGGGGATGGGGATGGATGACCATTTCCACTTAAGTAAATTGGCATAGGCCTATTGTCAATACTGATACATGTATTTAGCATGCACCCCCGATCCCCCTTTCAAATAACAAAAAACATAGGCCAATGTATATTCATTTTTCAAAAATATAACAGCCTCGAGTTATCATTATTCTGCCTCTTCCTACAAAAAGAATAATTAAATAACTTGTAAAGGTAATCAGTCATATAAGTTCTCACTATGTCTGTCATGATCACATTAGGATCATAAATGCCGTGCTAGGTCACGACGTCAGTGAGTTAATTTTTACGATCTTGTTGATTATAACCAGCGTAATTTGTCCTTGAGCTGTTCTCGTGAACAGTTTGTTTTGAAACACCTTTTTTCTGATGGATGGAGAGAAGGAGGGGCGAGACAGAATAAATGTATAGCTAGGAATGACAGAGCAGTTCTCGACCCCGTGATTTTGATTAACATAGATAAGGGGCGAGTAAAGGTAGTTTATTTAGACGCTTAGTTGGCGTTCGGAAATTCGTGCATAAGAGTAGAAAGCACGGGGTTTGAAGATTTTAGTAGTTAATGTTTCGCATTTTAAATTTTGTCTAGACCGTAAAATTGACCTTGATTTTGGCGCAAGGCCATGACAAGCATAAATTAATATTGCAGGCTGAGCTGAAGCGACTGCACCAATCAAATGTATGAATCTGGACGGAAGGTCGAGACATAGCTTTAGTATTTAAACCCGCGCAGAGCTTAGATAGAGGCCACATGTAGACAATCCATTTACGAGGTGGACGGCGATAGTCCTCAGCCAGATGAGAGACATAGAGACGCAGTTGAGCAGTCCATATTGTGAGGAGCGCCATGATTTAAAGCTCCAGAGCCTAAGCTACTTGGTTTGATATGAACCCACAGCGTTTACATCCAGCGCTCTCACTCCCAGTGAGGGCCTAATGGTGAGAGTTCATACTAATTTGTAATGATGAAAGTGAACCGTTCTACTTACTTTTGAAGACAGTTTCAGAGCTACCGCCAGACAACGCATGGTTGTACAAGCATTCTCCATGGCGTGTCTAGAGGAAATGTCCATATCATAACATGTCTCATTGAATTAATAGAATTTAAACTGTTATATCCGTCGCCACGTGCGCGGATTCTATTTGGCATCTAACTCATATGACCTGCAAGTAGTTAGAGTGAATAAGTTAGTCTTTATAGAAAGCTGTAGTTTCATTAGTTAGATTCAGTTGCCTTTGAATTGATATTTATATTTATAATTATATTTGTTACATTAACTCCTGTAATTAAACTGCCCTACAGTTCTGCTAAAAATCAAAGCAATTGATTTATTTAGTTTTTAGAGTGCAAGTATTTTTTTTGTGTGTTCGTCGATTGTGGGAGCAGACCTCGAAAGAGTGTCAGTCGAATTCTCCCCATCTAACCCACATCACGACAATGTCATGCGGGAAAACATACTCACTCTTGATTGCAGCTAAAGCTGTGAGATCTCCTACTCCCAATTAAACTTCTGGAAAGGGTTTTTAAATGCATGAAGTGTACATCTGCGATCCTATAGCAGCAAGAAGTCTTTGAAAAAGACACTTTGCCTTTATCTGTATTTATATTAGAGCAGAGACAGATTTAACTTGTTCAGAATTGCACAAACAGCACGCATAAAACCCTTATTTTCCGTGTTTTTGAAGAATAGGATTGGCGGTGGAGCGCACGTTTACATTGTCATTTCATGAGAAAAAAATTACCTTGACCCATTTCGGGGAACGCAAAAACAGGACATCTGATGGCCAATTCATGTGACTTGTGTTACACCTGAATACTGGGTTTTCGCCTTTTGTTATCTCCCAGAACAAATCATTAAATGAGATATTTATCATTTAAACCTTTTCGATGATAAAAAAAAGGCAACTCTACAAGTTTTTATCTCTAATTGAAAAATTTAAAAGTAAGATCTGAGTCAACATGGTGCTTAACATGGTGTGTCGTGTGTTACAATCATGATACTTTCATGGTTCTATAGTTTAAGTAACATTTTCTGGAATTTCTGTGAATGTAATCAAAGAATTTCACCTAAATTTTTATGCTCTACTTGTAAATGACTGCTATGAAATTCTGTATCTCATAATTCTTACATTTTTAGATGATCTAGGCAAAAAAACAAAAAAAAAAATAATAATAAATTTTTAAAAAATGCCATGACGTATATTACACTTTTTATGACATATGTTACATCTTCACCTTTCAAGTGCCATTTTTTTCAGGAATAAGAATAAGTTTTGGATTGAAGCTTGAATGTTTAACAATTTACAGTAATAAATCATATTTGTTTGTAATTGGTTGTGATCTGTCTGAAATATTTATTACTAGAGAAAAACTTTATCATGCAAATTGTGGCGTGCGTTACACAAAATCAGTAATGTCTATTGGATTCTTTCTCGTAAAAACCTTAGTCAGAAATAAAATTTTCTTATTATTTTTGCATTGTCAAAATGTCAGTGCAATATAAGAAGGGACAAACAATTTATCACATCAGTTACTTGTCATTAAACATAAAACTGCAAATTGTATTGAATTGTTGGATGAACTACGAGTGGCTAATGTGGTTACTGCGTGGGTTCAATAGTAACTGCCTTAAGGATACACAGGATTAACAAACACAGGGTTCTGCTGGCAATTTTATTTATTCAAAAAGCCTAACAAAGGTATCACTACCAAACAAAAAAGGCATAGGAGAAACCCCAAAGTCTCTCTGCTACTGGCGTAACTGGACTAGGCCATGTTTTGGGCGAGGCGCGCCACGGCAGGCCGCCGCCGGTCTATTGTACTGCAAGGTCCACTTGTGCTTCCTATTGTTGCGGCGTCTTTGATGGAGTCTACTGACCACTCGAACTGGCATCATCTTTATGAGCCAGCGCGGACGTCCGAGAGGGCTATTACGTAGTCCAGTGTTGGACAAGTGAAAGGCTCGGACATTGAGTCCAGCCGAACAACATAACCGGTTAGGGTCCTAACACAATCGAATTTACAGTACGGTTAAAAGGGTGCACACAAAAGTCAATTAGGTATCCCAGTAAACTGCAGAAATTACTCTAACGTCCCCTCCAGCAATAATTGAATAAATTTGACCCAGGTTGGATTTATCGGGGATAACATGCGTCTAAGTCGTGGTTTACTTTAAATCCGAGATCCTCTTATTAATTATTTCAATAGGACCTGTGCATCAAAGTACAACAAAATTGGTACCATTATAAAGTAGAAACTTGCTGCTACAATTCTAACTGACTACTTATACCAGAAACCCGGTAATAGTTTTAATATAAATTTTCAAAGTGTCAGGACTAACAACATTGGACAAATTTGTGCGGGATACTTTCGTCCATTAATACCACGTATCTCCATTGATAACAAACGTTATCATGAGTACCTATTTTGTACCGACAGGGTATTGCCTACTCTCAACAATGAATTCGGGTTCCCGTCTTTCTGTCGGTGGATAACAACGAAGGAGCGAGTTGTAAGAAACTTAAAGCCATGATATAAGAGCTGGAAGCCCGGTGGTCAAAATTTCCAATTGACCAATCAAAATGCGCGCTTTCCACCGTGATGTGAATAACGGGTCCCGCGCTACTATTACAAGGGAAATAATCCAATTAATGGTACTCGGCCAAGTGTCCATAAACTACCATGAGTGGCCGTCCCTCACTCACGCACTAGAGTTACCATGAGAGCACATTAAAAATAGAAAGTCGTTCATCCTCTCACAGAATATTTTTGCTTCTCAGTATAAAATATTGTTCTTAGAGAACAAGCTGTAAAATTGTGAAATCCAGTTTGTTTTCTTCCTCTGTCGACATTTCCTTGCCAACAAATCCTTTCAGAAGTTATACCAAGGATTTTTTATTTGATATTTCAAATTCCGTATTTCCTCTTTCATGGAATGGGCCTGATGCAGAGTGAGTCGCTGAATGTCTCCGTGCTCGTGAGTAGGCCTACTGTCGAATATGTGTGTTTGTGACTTCTGTGAGAGTGAGTGAGTGAATGAGGTTATAAATGAGTGAGAAATGTTTGAAGGACTGGCGCAAGCAGGCCAGATCGTGGCTTGCTTGACAAAATTGTGAAAACAAATAAACCAGAGTGATTATTCAGTTTGGTGTCCGTGTTGTAAAACTCAGTAATTGTTAGGTTGAGAATTTACCCAGCTGCCCGCCCCCTCCCCTCCCCTACAATGCCTGCAATAATCCGATGTAGATGTGTATAGGATTTTCGTAGGGTTGGCAAGATTAGTGTAGAGGTCCCTACATCAAACCGACGTCAGTGCGATGTCGTAACCAGCTGAATAAGTAGGAATGATGTCATTCCTACTAGCAAGTTTGACGTCAACTCTGCACGTGGGATTTGATAAAGGGTTGCTAATTGTGCAGAGTCGATTAAGAGCGTATGAGAATGAGAGGAAATGTATAAAGTGCCATTTGGCTGTTTTTAAAAAAAAACAGAACTTCAATATAAACCAATCGAACCTAATTAACCTTTGCAATACTGACATCAATTCTTCGAGTGAATCATTCAAATATCGATTGATTTTTTTGCTTTTTTCCCAAAAGCAGTCAAATGGCACTTATTTATTATAGGCCCTTTTAAATTCTAATCCCCTTAATTTATAAGAGCTGAGATGTAATTAGGGGTAGGCAGAGGAAAGAAAATAAATGACTTTCTGTGGGACACTTTCCCCAGCGTGCTTCTATCAACCATAAAAAACGATAATTATATCTTTAATTTTATTTAGTGGAGTTGTTTTTATTTTGGTGTTTTTTTTTCATAATGAAAGAGATGCATTCTGGTCGCATAGAATGAAAAAGTGTATTGGAAATTTCATTTTTCGCGTCTCTTTTACTCTTGCAGAAAATCATCATGTAGTAAAAAAAATTATCATATCTCTGTATGTATTCTCCAGCTCTAGGGGCTAACTAGTATTCAAAATAAAGTGAATGTGTACCTTTATTAAACATTATATGCAGTTATAAGTGTGCCCCATTTTTACTTTTCTTACAATTATTTTTACTTTTCTCAGTGTGTACACATAACTGTGGCTAATAAAGATCCAGGGCCGTCTTAACATCATTATGGGCCCCCCGGGCAGATTCTTTTGTAACGCATGGGATTTTCTTTCCCGTTTCAAAAACCAATGTAAATTTGCATGCATGGGGACCTCCAGACCCTTGGGGCCACTAGGCAGCTACCCAGCTAGTGTTCCATGCATTAAAACGGCCCTGAAAAAGTCCCAGTATTTCTTGTGTGTGTTGTGATCTCCATTTAACTTCATTTAATATTCCTGTCCAGTACTATTAGGCTGCACGTTTATTTGTTTTATTTTTGCCGGATTTAGATCTTTGGTGAGGGGGTGAGGAATGGGGTACACTTCAGGTTCGGTGGGTCCCTCACACGGAGAGATTAAAATACACGGCAAATAACCGAACTGACAGATCAGAGTCCATTTATTGCGCGTAATTGGAACTGACAAGTTATACATACACACCGTAGTAGAAAGAAGGTCAAAGTGATGATGTGAAGTAAATAGATGTACTTGTCTACAGGCCTTTATGTCTTGCTTCAGTTGTTTGTTAAGTCACTTTCAGTGTACTTCACTCTTCCCTTGTATTGATAGTGGAAGCTGTGTAGTTTAAAGTTTAATTTGTTATCAAAATTTTATAGTTTTTATTATACTTTTAAAAAAAAGTGACAAAAGAAACTTCTAAAAAAAAAACTGCTTTATTGTTGTGAAGGACAAGGGACGGGCACTTGACCCCTTTGCCAACCCCCCCCCCCCCCACTTTATAAATCCAGCCTCGTCTCTCTCTATGAAAACGCTTAGATCCAGCTGTACAATCAGCACCGATTTAATGCTTGCGTCGTTATTTTTCATAGGCAAGAACAATTAAGAGTGGGGGTGGAGGGGGGGGGGGCACTTGGCGTGGATCTAGGCTTTTTGGGAGGGGACTGGCGAGTCCGCCCCCCCCCTTTGTGGACAAAAAGGAGGGGCGGGTTGGGGGGGGGGGGCACGGGTTGGGGGGGGGGGGCACGGGTGATAAAGAATCTTGATATTGTAAAGAAAGGCAAGGGCCGCTCCATTGAGCACAGAATAATAGTTTAAAGCAGGTTTATAAAATATATTAGAACAAAAATAGTGAATGAGCAGTTTGAAATCGGGGCCATACATTTCCCATCTGTCGTGGGCCTATATATTGTTAGGCCGCAACCCAATGGAAATCCGATGCATAGGACTCGTCATGTTTACACATAGGAAGGACATCGTCCCCACGTATATTCACTTGTTATAACATCGTACCGACGTCAGTTTGATGTAGGGAACCCGCACCTATAGTAATCCTACCAGCCCTACGGAAATCTTATATAAATTTACGTTAGATTGACATAAGGGTGCTGGCTGGGTTACTGTGTTACTAGTTTCGCATCGGCCTGATATTTGATCGTTAAATGTGTTTCGGCAGTCCAACAGTATTCACGTATTTTCTTGACACATAAAGTGCATGGCAATGTAGTCCTAACCCACAAACCGGGGTGGAATGATTACGATAGAGAATGAAAACACTGTTGACAGCGTTGCCAGGGAACATTAACAACATGGCGGCATGTCCGTGCGCGTCGTCTGAGATTCGTAAACAATGCCCTCTCTCGACATGCCAGCGTGGAGGCTAGTGAAGCGTAAACTATCGACTGGCGATCCTTCCAGTGATTCTTATTTAGGGCAGACTGGAACTGGGACTTTGTTCCAGCCATTTATGTGTTGATATCCAGCACGTGATTGTGTGCACTCAGAGGAACACGTCATTCGATCAGGTGTGTATAAAAACAAAATGACTATTATCAACAGTTTCTTCTACCTATTTGATATGTAATAGGCCTAATGATATTTATAAGGTTCTGCGTGTAACAGGATATTTGTGATTCGAGTCTTCCTAGTCCTATATTTAGCAGGTAATACACGTGAAATTTAAGAAATAATTGCATGTACTATCGTTGTGTGGCCGAAGTGCATTCCCTTGCATAGCTTTTTTTTTTGTTTTGTTTTGTTTTTGAGAAAAAGTCTAGAGTAGAGGATTAGTTTTAGCTAATGACGTTTTCATTGGTGGCATGGCCACAATAATTATTTCATAAAACTAGCCATAAGGCGGTATAACAATTAGATCCTATTGTTTTTGGCTATAATATGGCCCTAATGATGAATAGTGCACCAGAACAATAATCTTATTATGTCGAGAGAAAGTGTACAATGCACAGCTCTTCCAAAACCACTGTGAGAGGATGAACGACTTTCTATTTTTAATGTGCTTTCATGGTAACTCTGGTGCGTGAGTGAGGGACGGCCACTCATAGTAGTTTATGGACACTTGGCCGAGCACCATTAATTGGATTATTTCCCTTGTAATACTAGCGCGGGACCCGTTATTCACATCACGGTGAAAAGCGCGCATTTTGATTGGTCAGTTGGAAATGTACCGGGCTTCCAACTCTTATATCATGGCTTTAAGTTTCTTACAACTCGCTCACTCGTTGCTATCCACCGACAGAAAGACGGGAACCCGAATTCATTTTTGAGAGTAGACAATACCCTATCGGTACAAAATGGGTACTCATGATAACGTTTGTTATCAATGGAGATACGTCGTATTACTGGACGAAAGTATCCCGCACAAAATTGTCGAATGTTGTTAGTCCTGACACTTTGAAAATTTATATTAAAACTATTACCGGGTTTCTGGTAAAAGTAGTCCGTTAGAATTTTAGCAGCAAGTTTCCAATTTACAATGGTACCAATGTTGTTGTACTTTGATGCACATATCCTATTGAAATAATTAATAAGAGGGTCTCGGATTTAAAGCAAACTATGAGTTAGACGCATGTTATCCCCGATAAATCCAACCTGGGTCAAATTTATTCAATTATTGCTGGAGGGGTCGTTAGAGTAATTTCTGCAGTTTACTGGGATACCTAATTGACTTTTGTGTGCACCCTTTTAACCGTACTGTAAATTCGATTGTGTTAGGACCCTAACCGGTTATGTTGTCGGGCTGGACTCCATGTCCGAGCCTTTCACTTGTGCAACACGGGCTACGTAATAGCTCTCTCGGACGTCCGCGCGGGCTCATAAATAAGATGCGGTTCGAGTGGTCAACACACTCCATCATAGACGCGGAGACAAGAGCCGACAGCACAGTGAACCCAGCCCAGCAACCCGGGCCCGTAGCAGCTCAGAGGCTTGCCGACGCTTGCCATCGCCACCCCGCCCCATAAGGCATGTAGCGGTAGCGCAGGACCCGGAGAGACTTTGGCTTATGGCTGGTTGGGCTTCTTCTTTTGTTGGGCTTCTTTTTATGGGCTTCTTCTTTTTATGGGCTTCTTCTTTTTCTGGGTTTCTTTTTTTGGGCTTTTTTTTTGTTTGGTAGTGATACCTTTGTTAGGCTTTTGAATAAATAAGATTGACAGCAGAACCCTGTGTTTGTTAATCCTGTGTATCCTTAAGGGAGTTACTATTGAACCCACGCAGTAACCACCTTAGCCACTCGTAGTTCACCCAACATTTTCTGGTGTCAGAAGTGGGATCCTTCGGTCCATTAGTCAATCCAACATTTTCTGGTGTCAAGAAGTGGGATACACAGAAGGGTTAGTTTGTAGTGTAGAGAACCCAGCCGTGGAAATGTTTAGTTTGAAGCCCAGCCAGCCAGCCAACCCCTGCCCCACCCCATAGGAACCAGGGAGCCATGAAGACCAACGCCCTCCAACATCAACTCAAGATTCAGGACCTGTATCCCAGTCCTGTGTACACCACCCATCACACTGCAGTCAACAGGGACCCGTTGCGGGTATTTCATCCCGCAATCTACACGTATCCGCAACATCCGCCCCCACAGCCTGCGTCGACCAGTGTCTGGTACTCCCAGCCCACCACCCTTGCCAGCCACCTGCAGCCCGACCGGACCCTCAACCTGGGATGACAACTTCCCAGCGCCTACCTCCTGTGCGACGGTCCAGCCGCCCACACAGACACCCCAGAGATTGGACCTCTGACTCTTATTAGTGATTAACATTAGACATTGACTGTGAGTGCAGAAAGAGCAGGGGAGCGCACCCATCAAGACCCCCCCCGAGTTTCCATCAGGCCAGATGATAGACCACCGAATCCAAGGGAGCTCCGCCTCAAGATTTTAAGTTAGAGAGTATGCCCATGTTAGCTTTCTCCACAGCTTAGTTACAATTACTTTTAATGCCTATGTTGACCTTACCTTTTTCATTGCACTAGTGCCCTTATAGCATATTGTCTTTTTTTGTACTGTTCGATCCTACGTTAACCCTGATAGTGGTCTGGGACCACCGTTTCAGGTCTGGGACCTGTTGTTTTGTCCATATGATGTAATTTACTACAGCCAGAGCTGAGACTGTTGTGTACATCTTCAGGATGCCAGTAGTAACTTAGCCGGTTCACGCCACCTGTTAGTAGTTATAAAGAGGATGGACCATTGTTGTACTTCGGTCCACTGTGTGTATTTTGCAATTGTTCTACCCTAAGTGATGGTATCATAGCCCCTTAGAGTTTGATTATGCCTTCAGTGGTCTTTTGTAAACCTTTGAATTGATGTATGTGTCACGTAAGGGACTACGTGACTTAGCAGGGGAGAATGTGAGAGGATGAACGACTTTCTATTTTTAATGTGCTTTCATGGTAACTCTGGTGCGTGAGTGAGGGACGGCCACTCATAGTAGTTTATGGACACTTGGCCGAGCACCATTAATTGGATTATTTCCCTTGTAATACTAGCGCGGGACCCGTTATTCACATCACGGTGAAAAGCGCGCATTTTGATTGGTCAGTTGGAAATGTACCGGGCTTCCAACTCTTATATCATGGCTTTAAGTTTCTTACAACTCGCTCACTCGTTGTTATCCACCGACAGAAAGACGGGAACCCGAATTCATTTTTGAGAGTAGACAATACCCTATCGGTACAAAATGGGTACTCATGATAACGTTTGTTATCAATGGAGATACGTCGTATTACTGGACGAAAGTATCCCGCACAAAATTGTCGAATGTTGTTAGTCCTGACACTTTGAAAATTTATATTAAAACTATTACCGGGTTTCTGGTAAAAGTAGTCCGTTAGAATTTTAGCAGCAAGTTTCCAATTTACAATGGTACCAATGTTGTTGTACTTTGATGCACATATCCTATTGAAATAATTAATAAGAGGGTCTCGGATTTAAAGCAAACTATGAGTTAGACGCATGTTATCCCCGATAAATCCAACCTGGGTCAAATTTATTCAATTATTGCTGGAGGGGTCGTTAGAGTAATTTCTGCAGTTTACTGGGATACCTAATTGACTTTTGTGTGCACCCTTTTAACCGTACTGTAAATTCGATTGTGTTAGGACCCTAACCGGTTATGTTGTCGGGCTGGACTCCATGTCCGAGCCTTTCACTTGTGCAACACGGGCTACGTAATAGCTCTCTCGGACGTCCGCGCGGGCTCATAAATAAGATGCGGTTCGAGTGGTCAACACACTCCATCATAGACGCGGAGACAAGAGCCGACAGCACAGTGAACCCAGCCCAGCAACCCGGGCCCGTAGCAGCTCAGAGGCTTGCCGACGCTTGCCATCGCCACCCCGCCCCATAAGGCATGTAGCGGTAGCGCAGGACCCGGAGAGACTTTGGCTTATGGCTGGTTGGGCTTCTTCTTTTGTTGGGCTTCTTTTTATGGGCTTCTTCTTTTTATGGGCTTCTTCTTTTTCTGGGTTTCTTTTTTTGGGCTTTTTTTTTGTTTGGTAGTGATACCTTTGTTAGGCTTTTGAATAAATAAGATTGACAGCAGAACCCTGTGTTTGTTAATCCTGTGTATCCTTAAGGGAGTTACTATTGAACCCACGCAGTAACCACATTAGCCACTCGTAGTTCATCCAACACCACATCTTGCTGTTCCCTGTTAGTTCTCTGCGCACACATTTTATTTTGAAACTGTTTGTTGCAGAAATGTCGTCTTATCAGAAAAACAGTTGGTGTTTATCCCCATTTACCAATTAACCTGCTTTTGCTTGCTCTGGCCTAAACTAGGCTACTTAGGCCTATTAACCGGTACTAAGCTAGAAAGGCCTACGAAATCCGACGCTTAGAATTGACGTCAAGTTTGCATATAGGAATGACACTATTCCTACATAGATCCGCTGGTTACGACATCGCGTTTGGTGTGGGTATTATATCATAACCAGTATACGGAAGACTATACGTTGGATCGACGTAAGTTATAACTGTCTAGGCACCTGTTCCGTCTGACATATTACAAGCTAATGCAGTGTACATACAACAACGTGGAGTAGCAGGAAAATGAGGACGTAGGAGTGTTTGTTGTAATCTTCTTATTTTCTTTCACCGATTGTATTTTTCCTCCTGTCCTTCATTTCATTCCTCCATTTCCTTGTTTCCTTCATTGTTCATTTTATACTCATAATTATGACACACTCTCTCTCTCTTCTCTCTCTTTCTTTCTAGTCTGTCTCTGTCTTTTTGTCATCAGAATTATCACCATTATTAGTATATACTCACGTGTTTATTGCTACTAATAGTAATATACTACTACCCCTACCACAATCACTACATAATCACTGTTACATCTACCACCACTACAGTATTACCACCATAACAACTCTTATAATCACTGTTTCCACTGCACCACTACAGTATTACGATCATAACAACTCTTTCCGCCACCACTATTACTGCTATTACCACTAGCTACCACAACACTATCACTATTTCGACCACCACCACTACATGGACTTAGAACTACCACCGCCGCTATGTTCACCACCACCACTTGTTCTAATACTACCACCACTACACTTTTACCACAACCATTACTACGACTACCACTACTTCCAGTAATACATGCAGTGGATCACGAAAGTATTATCAGTAGTACTACTGTTGGATGAACTACGAGTGGCTAATGTGGTTACTGCGTGGGTTCAATAGTAACTCCCTTAAGGATACACAGGATTAACAAACACAGGGTTCTGCTGTCAATCTTATTTATTCAAAAGCCTAACAAAGGTATCACTACCAAACAAAAAAAGGAAAAAGAAAAAGAAGCCCAACAAAAGAAGCCCAACCAGCCATAAGCCAAAGTCTCTCCGGGTCCTGCGCTACCGCTACATGCCTTATGGGGCGGGGTGGCGATGGCAAGCATCGGCAGGCCTCTGAGCTGCTACGGGCCCGGGTTGCTGGGCTGGGTTCACTGTGCTGTCGGCTCTTGTCTCCGCGTCTATGATGGAGTGTGTTGACCACTCGAACCGCATCTTATTTATGAGCCCGCGCGGACGTCCGAGAGAGCTATTACGTAGCCCGTGTTGCACAAGTGAAAGGCTCGGACATGGAGTCCAGCCCGACAACATAACCGGTTAGGGTCCTAACACAATCGAATTTACAGTACGGTTAAAAGGGTGCACACAAAAGTCAATTAGGTATCCCAGTAAACTGCAGAAATTACTCCAGCAATAATTGAATAAATTTGACCCAGGTTGGATTTATCGGGGATAACATGCGTCTAACTCGTGGTTTACTTTAAATCCGAGATCCTCTTATTAATCATTTCAATAGGACACGTGCATCAAAGTACAACGAAATTGGTACCATTATAAAGTGGAAACTTGCTGCTAAAATTCTAACTGACTACTTATACCAGAAACTCGGTAGTAGTTTTAATATAAATGTTCAAAGTGTCAGGACTAACAACATTCGACAATTTTGTGCGGGATACTTTCGTCCATTAATACGACGTATCTCCATTGATAACAAACGTTATCATGAGTACCTATTTTGTACCGATAGGGTATTGTCTACTCTCAAAAATGAATTCGGGTTCCCGTCTTTCTGTCGGTGGATAACAACGAGTGAGCGAGTTGTAAGAAACTTAAAGCCATGATATAAGAGTTGGAAGCCCCGTGGTCAACATTTCCAACTGACCAATCAAAATGCGCGCTTTTCACCGTGATGTGAATAACGGGTCCCGCGCTAGTATTACAAGGGAAATAATCCAATTAATGGTACTCGGCCAAGTGTCCATAAACTACTATGAGTGGCCGTCCCTCACTCACGCACCAGAGTTACCATGAAAGCACATTAAAAATAGAAAGTCGTTCATCCTCTCACATTCTCCCCTGCTAAGTCACGTAGTCCCTTACGTGACACATACATCAATTCAAAGGTTTACAAAAGACCACTGAAGGTATAATCAAACTCTAAGGGGCTATGATACCATCACTTAGAGTAGAACAATCGCAAATTACACACAGTGAACCGAAGTACAACAATGGTCCATCCTCTTTATAACTACTAACAGGTGGCGTGAACCGGCTAAGTTACTACTGGCATCCTGAAGATGTACACAACAGTCTCAGCTCTGGCTGTAGCAAGTTACATCATATGGACAAAACAACAGGTCCCAGACCTGAAACGGTGGTCCCAGACCACTATCAGGGTTAACGTAGGATCGAACAGTACAAAAAAAGACAATATGCTATAAGGGCACTAGGGCAATGAAAAAGGTAAGGTCAACATAGGCATTAAAAGTCATTGTAACTAAGCTGTGGAGAAAGCCAACATGGGCATACTCTCTAACTTAAAATCTTGAGGCGGAGCTCCCTTGGATTCGGTGGTCTATCATCTGGCCTGATGGAAACTCGGGGGGGTCTTGATGGGTGCGCTCCCCTGCTCTTTCTGCACTCACAGTCAATGTCTAATGTTAATCACTAATAAGAGTCAGAGGTCCAATCTCTGGGGTGTCTGTGTGGGCGGCTGGACCGTCGCACAGGAGGTAGGCGCTGGGAAGTTGTCATCCCAGGTTGAGGGTCCGGTCGGGCTGCAGGTGGCTGGCAAGGGTGGTGGGCTGGGAGTACCAGACACTGGTCGACGCAGGCTGTGGGGGCGGATGTTGCGGATACGTGTAGATTGCGGGATGAAATACCCGCAACGGGTCCCTGTTGACTGCAGTGGGATGGGTGGTGTACACAGGACTGGGATACAGGTCCTGAATCTTGAGTTGATGTTGGAGGGCGTTGGTCTTCGTGGCTCCCTGGTTCCTGTGGGGTAGGGCAGGGGTTGGCTGGCTGGCTGGGCCTCAAACTAAAAATTTCCATGGCTGGGTTTTCTACACTACAACTAACCCTTCTGTGTATCCCACTTCTTGACACCAGAAAATGTTGGATGAACTACGAGTGGCTAATGTGGTTACTGCGTGGGTTCAATAGTAACTCCCTTAAGGATACACAGGATTAACAAACACAGGGTTCTGCTGTCAATCTTATTTATTCAAAAGCCTAACAAAGGTATCACTACCAAACAAAAAAAGGAAAAAGAAAAAGAAGCCCAACAAAAGAAGCCCAACCAGCCATAAGCCAAAGTCTCTCCGGGTCCTGCGCTACCGCTACATGCCTTATGGGGCGGGGTGGCGATGGCAAGCATCGGCAGGCCTCTGAGCTGCTACGGGCCCGGGTTGCTGGGCTGGGTTCACTGTGCTGTCGGCTCTTGTCTCCGCGTCTATGATGGAGTGTGTTGACCACTCGAACCGCATCTTATTTATGAGCCCGCGCGGACGTCCGAGAGAGCTATTACGTAGCCCGTGTTGCACAAGTGAAAGGCTCGGACATGGAGTCCAGCCCGACAACATAACCGGTTAGGGTCCTAACACAATCGAATTTACAGTACGGTTAAAAGGGTGCACACAAAAGTCAATTAGGTATCCCAGTAAACTGCAGAAATTACTCTAACGACCCCTCCAGCAATAATTGAATAAATTTGACCCAGGTTGGATTTATCGGGGATAACATGCGTCTAACTCGTGGTTTACTTTAAATCCGAGATCCTCTTATTAATCATTTCAATAGGACACGTGCATCAAAGTACAACGAAATTGGTACCATTATAAAGTGGAAACTTGCTGCTAAAATTCTAACTGACTACTTATACCAGAAACTCGGTAGTAGTTTTAATATAAATGTTCAAAGTGTCAGGACTAACAACATTCGACAATTTTGTGCGGGATACTTTCGTCCATTAATACGACGTATCTCCATTGATAACAAACGTTATCATGAGTACCTATTTTGTACCGATAGGGTATTGTCTACTCTCAAAAATGAATTCGGGTTCCCGTCTTTCTGTCGGTGGATAACAACGAGTGAGCGAGTTGTAAGAAACTTAAAGCCATGATATAAGAGTTGGAAGCCCCGTGGTCAACATTTCCAACTGACCAATCAAAATGCGCGCTTTTCACCGTGATGTGAATAACGGGTCCCGCGCTAGTATTACAAGGGAAATAATCCAATTAATGGTACTCGGCCAAGTGTCCATAAACTACTATGAGTGGCCGTCCCTCACTCACGCACCAGAGTTACCATGAAAGCACATTAAAAATAGAAAGTCGTTCATCCTCTCACACTACTATAAAACATGCATGTACACGTACAATTCTCTCACCTCCACTCTATCAATCAGAATGTAGCCTATCATAAATGTTACTGAAGAGAAAACATATTAGGCCTTAGGGGAAGATAAATCGAACTTTACACAAAGCATGAACTTTAAAACAGGGTTCCCACATGTCCCGAAAAGTCTTTAAAGTTCTTGATTTCCTGAAAATACAAAGCCCTCAAAATGTCGCTTAAATACCAGCAGAGTGTTATAACTTTCTCTGCCATGTTTGTGATACGGTACAGCAAGTTTTGTTAGATCCATGTGAAGTAAGTGGTAATTACCCAGCCGGCAAGACTGTCAATCCGCTATAGATTTCCGTAGGATCGGTCGGATTAACGTAGGGCGTGTTCCCTATATCAAACCGACGTCGGCGCGATGACGTAACCAGCAGATCTACGTAGGAACGATGCCATTCTTATGTGCAAATCTGACGTTAATCCCCCGTGTTGGATTTCCGTAAGATTGCTGGCTGATATATTATGGTAGATACCGGTACTTAAACAATGGGTCCCAGAAGAACATGTTTAAACAAGTTCAGAGAGAGTATTAAAAAGTCCTTGAAAAGACCGCAATTTTTGTCCAGTTGTTTTAGTGGGGATACTTTAAACATAGGACTCTAGAACATTAGTGTACAAGTTCAAATAGAATAAAGACCTTAAAAGACCTCAATTTTTATCCTTGAAAATCCTTAATTTTGCTTTTTAAGAACTCATATATATGTGAATCCCCATAAAACAAGTCCGTACTGTTTTCATCATTGTCAACGCTATTACAGTTACAGCAATGGCCCAAACTACAGAGACAATGGAAAGGCAAACACCGGCCGAGCCCACGAACACGGAAGAAGGTCAGACAGAGGAACAAGGGACACAACCAGAAAATAATGGCCAGGAGGAAGAAGCATCACAAGAATTACCCCCCTTGACATACATTGACTTTCTGCCTCAATGTGTAGGGAGCTCAAGGCTTGAGGGCAAGGAACCCGATTTCGCACCGTTTGGGTAATATAATAAAGTTTTTAATCTAATTCATAAACTGATATTGAAACAGAAATCATGCTACATTATGTAACATTTGACATTGATTAAGGTATCGTAAACTGAATCTGAATTTTCAGAACATCTGTGTGAAATATAATGTAACCTGATGAATTGCCCTAAAGTTTCTGAAGATGATCTTACTATAGGGAAGTGGGATGAGAAAGGGAATCGTTCATCATACCAGCCTTCCAATGTTTTGAATCAGTTATTATTATTTATTTTTATTAATAAAACAAAATGAAATACAGAAATAAATGGTGTATTTATGTGTCTTTGACAAGTGTATAAAGAGAAAAAGAATGTGCATTAAAAATGTAAGATACCTAAGTGGTGTAAAAGTACAAATATTATATATCTGTTATTTAAAATGTGTAAAAAAAATGTTATCTTAGTGAACTTGTTTCTTTCTAAAATAAACAATCTAATATAGTTACAGCATGAACTGAGAATGGACATATCCCACTGGCAGGATGTACAACTTCTTTTTTGATTATTATTTATCATTATTATTCTTTTAAAATCATGAAATAAGGACAGTGAAGGAGACCAAATACTGATCGGATAAAACAGGCAGCAAGGCAGGCACAAGAACATTATCCTAATTCCTATACTCCCTGTAAAAATCTTATAGTAAATACTTCTATTCCATTCCATCTGTTTTGTTATGTTACAGGTCAGCAATAGAACAGGCTAACCAGTGGTTGCTGTCCATGCCCCAGTTCTCTGTCTACAAATGCGAAACCATTAATGTCAAGATGGGCCCAGACTTTGGAATAGACAATGACGCCACACTTTCCCATTCGGCTTCCAATGGCAGAAATGTCTATCTCAGGATTTTGAGGTTTGTGCAAAGACAATTCAGGATTTTGAGATTTGAAGGTAGATATTTCAGAATTTTGAGGTTTGTAGATATCGCAGGATTTTGTGGTTTGTCAAATAGATATAATATCAGGATTCTAAGATTTATAAATAGAGCTCAGAAGTCTGAGGTTTGTAGATATTTCAGGATTCATAGACGTGGTGTCATCATAACTGATCACAGTTTTTATGCTTCTTTTTTTCTTTTCTTCGAAACATCAAGCCCTTTAGAACAGAGAGAATGAGATATGTAGACAAAGATTGTGAATATATGACGATCATTGTCAGGAAGTCTAGTTTACCACTAAGTTTGCATCTTAATTAGAGGGATCTGATTGTCAACAGCCCATTTTTAAGAGGATTTCAAACTTATACAATAATTATTATTACTACTTTTGTCTCATCCTTTGTAGTCTTTTACATTGTACTGTTCATATTTCCTCGTCAAGAGGTTTTAGAGTTATTCAACTTCAATCCTAAAATTATGTCACTTTGTGTTTTAGAGTTGTCCATTTTCAATCTGAAAACAAAGTAAGTTAGTATGTGCTCCTCACCACAGTGTGATAACCACTCCAAATGCTTTTGCAAGCAATGTATACTTTCCATGGTTCTCCCTGAGTCGCCTTTAATACATGTACTTTAAAAGCATTCTGTGGTTCTCACAGGATGTGGCTGATTCCCAAGGTGGACACAACGTGGCCTGTCCAGCAGATAGGCTACATCACAGTTTTACCCAACCACAGTGGTGGAGACCTTACCACCTTCCTCAACTCACTGGCTGGTGCTGCTGGTGCACGAAGTGTTGGAGAGGTGGGGTTCCCATCCTTTGACAACTTGACTGAAACTGTGGGGAAACTTAACAAACACCTACAGACAAAGCCGCTTGCAGGTGAGTATATCAGATGCTGGATTAAGAACAAATGAAATGAAGACAAGGTTGGCCTTTGGAGTGGCGAAGCCCAATAGTTATAATCTTTACTGATCCCTGTAACGCCCATATATAATGTAAGATATAAGTAGCAATTATGTATAATTTATTTGGACTTGACAAGATTAGATTACCTTGGCATGGGGACTAACAGTCTTAGAGCCAGAGCTTTCTGCTTTATTGTTACAGTTTATTTGTTGTTTTTTTTTGTTTTTTTTATAGACTTTGTTGTATAGTTTTAATTTTAGTAATGTAATAGGACGGCAAAATAATATACTATTAGTTTTTAATTTTTGTCATATCTCCATAATGCAACATAGGGCTCTGTGCTTTAGGCTTAACAATTGGGTCACATAATTTATATAACTAAAAATTTTTATTCAACATTCCAGGTCGCATCCTAACAGTGGAGACCTTGACCTTCAAATGTCAGGAGTCAAACACAGCAGACAAACTGGACACAGAAGCCTCGGTCTGGTCAGAGGGCGGGTCCAACGCACGCGTCTATCTGCATGGTTTCAGAATCTTTTACATCGTTGGTCAGCCAGCATTTGAAAGCATTGGTTAGTTCTTGATCACCTTTTCATTTTGTTTGTAGTGTTTGATATTGTTCTATTAACTATGATCTTATTTTTTAAATTGTTTTTTTTTTTTTTTTCAAAGTGAAATTTGACAAGAGAGAGAGAACGAGGGCAGAGAGAGAAGAGAGGGATAAGATAGAGAGAGAGAGAGAGATATCAGATATGGGAGCTTAAGAAAAGAAAGGAAGAGGGAGAGAGATTTGTATCAACCTGTTATCTGCTGCTACAGCTGCAAGGACATGCAGCTTTTCTGCATTTTTGAAATTTTATTCTATTATAATAGTTGTGATTTTTTTCTTTTTCTTTTTTTAAAATAGAAATTGTGATTCTTTTTTAATGCCCGGAACATTATCATCATTATCTTTATTTATTTATTTATTTATTTTTGTTAGTATTCTACATATTTTTGCGATTAACTAACATAAAGCAAAACTTGCGGGTTGACATAACGTTTCATTATTTTCAGGCACCCATGATGTGGAACCGGACATGCTACAGAACAAAGATGGGTTAGGACTGAGACTCAAGTTTGCCTCATTCAGCGATATGATGGACAAGGCAGCAAAATGGTTGCAGAAACAACAGGTAAGAAATTGCGCTGTTTCTCAAGTACTTCACGTCTTTTATAATTGTTTATGTGGTTGTTGTTGTTAAATGTTATTGTTGTAGAATAAAGAAACCCAGCCAACAACCCTATGGAAATCAACGCATAGGAATAACATCGTTCCTACCTTGATCCGCTGGTTACAACATCGCACTGACATGGGTTTGATGTAGGGACCCACGACTACAGTAATCCTACCAAACCTGCAGCAATCCTGTACAAATCTACGTCGGATTGACATAGGGATGCTGGCTGAGAAGATACTAGGGTAAAATAACCAGAACCTACTGAGGAAGAACCATGGGTGGAGTCGCCACAGAGGATCCCCAAACTTGAATGTTAAGTGTGGAGGCAACAAGAAGCATATTTTATGCATCAAGTTCCTATTCCCCTCCTCTCTCTCTCTATGTTTTTTTCTCTCTCTCTATGTCTAGAGCTCTCTCTCTCTCCGTCTCTTTTTTTTTCCCTCCCTCTTGCATCTTCTTCTTAGGCTGCGGATGGCTGAATGGCGCTTGTGATAGGGTTTCCTCCTGTCCTATTGTAACACTGGTTACGGGTAAACCGAGCGGCCGAGCGGGTCTCTCTCTATCTATAGCTATCTAATCTGACACCAAATAATGTAACACAGGACGAGACGAGCGGGGCTCTCTACAGTCAAACATACAAACAAAACTATCAGGTTTTGAGAGGACAACAATTTTATTAGAAAAAGAAAAGAAAAAAACAAATCAAATAATAAACACAGTACAATAAACAGTACAATAAACAAGACAATAGACAATATAATAAACAATACATTACGAAGACAATAAACAGCACAATAAACCAGGACAATACAATAAACAAGACATTACGATTTAAACACGAGACAATAAACCCTAAACCCAACCGATAGGCGCGGTGAACTAACCAAATGAATTCACACTTGAACTACATCATCAGAGCTGGCACTTCACAAATCTTGAAATATAAAATTTACAACTTCTTTTACTTTTATGTTAGTCTGGACACAATGACACGTCCTGCTGTCTTGAAGACTTGGGTGGAACTGACCGACCCACGCCATCATCTAAGCGTCACCCAAACACGCGCAACCCATTCACTCCTTACAGTTCACTAAGTGCAAATTCTAATAAAACATTAAAACAAATAAAAACATTTTTAAAGACCACCATCTTGCTCGTGTATGTTCCAAATACACTATCTTAAGGAAATATTACTTAACAAGATAAAAACTAAACAAAACTTACAATGTAGTGATACATAAAAAGGTTCTACTTCTGGCACCAGGGATGGTCACTTAAATTGACCAATCCTGGACAATACAGACCACGCCAAGACTATGATTTAAAATTGGCGCAGTGAGTACATCAGTTGGCAATGTTACTCAACACTTGCATGACTCATCTCAGTGCGTGATAAACAATAAGGGGAGATTATCTATGGTTTCTGTGTGGTTACTTCCCCTTGACCACGTCTAGTGGTCCAGCTGATCAAAATAAGGGTTTATCTCCCTTTCACTACAATGAGCTATGTTCTCAGCCCTGTAATGGTTCACCCCATTACACTATAATTTGCTTTTTCTAGCACAGTGTGATTGCTATCATGTTAATGTGCTTTCTCTGAACTCAAACTCAAACTCAAAACTCAGATTCTTCTTGAATGAAATGCTCCAAAATCTGGTGTCAGTCTGTCTCTTTCTATCTCCTTTTTTACTAGAAAATCTGCCTTACATTTTTTTCCCCTAATTTTTAACTTTGTTGTTTCAGGCAGTGCGAGTTGTGAACATACAGACAGTGAATGTCAAATTGGACAGGAAATATGGTACAGGTAGGTGTTTTTTGTTTTGTTTTCATTGATCAATTTTTTTCTTTTTAAGGTTTCATTGTATACTCATGCTACAACTATAACATGAGTATGCTATGAAACCTTAAAAAGTATTTCTCAACCTTATTTGTCCCATGCCCCACTTGAATTTTCAAAAAAAAAAAAAATGTGCGTCCCACTGGGATTGGACAAAGCTAACGTGCAGTACTTACTAAAAGATTAAAAATATACTTCCGTGCCCCACCTGGCATATGCCCTGCCTCGAGAAACACTGCTCTAGACTAGAATAAGATATGCTGGTTATGGTGATGCTGACATCTCTGAGTTTATTTTTTAAAATTTATTTATATATTCATTTAGTCATTTATTTATTTATGCATTCATTCATTTTCTGCAGGTCCGTGGATCCTGGACTCGGCAACAGCGGGTTATACTGTGAACCAAAGTTTGATGGAGTCCAGATATGCTAAGGTGAGAAGGAAAATGAGCTCTCTGAGCAGTTCATCATTTGATTCGAGCATTTCTTGGAAATTTATACCAACGTCAATGATCACTTTTTTTTTTTTTTTGGCATAGTGTCGGACAAACACAAAGACAGACAGACAGACTATAAAAATGTTTAATCTTATCTCATAATATATTAAAGATATTAAGGCAGGAATATGACACAGGGAAAATGTAGGTTGAATTTGTCTTGAGTGTGATTTGAACCTGGGATCTTTCCCACCTTAGTCAGGCATGCTAACTATTAGATAACTGTGCATGGCTGTGCTTGAAAATTGCCAGTTTGTTGATATTAAACGTAAAGATCCCAGTATACTGAAAGATCTCAAGATTTCACTGTTTGTTCTACCTCAATTTTCTGAAAAATTGAAGATCTTTTAGTGTGTAAAAGAGGTCTAACAAATGCACACTCTGTTGACACTTGTTTAAAATGCATTGTGGCAATTATCAAGCTGTTTCACAGCTCCGATTTATTCTAAGTCCGTATCATAATACTAAAGCCGCGAATGTTTAACGTCGAATTTCTCAGTTGTGCAAAAAGAGGAGTTGGAACAAACAAGATCTGAGGTCGCAGCTTGTTGAAAGAACAATATTTTATTCTGGTATACAGGTGTCATGATATATTATCAATTGTGTAATTGGTCTCTCATTCTCAAAGGTATTAAGAATTGTCTATGTGAAAGATCAGAAGTTGGAGATCTCACCCCCTTACTCAGCACTCAGCTTGACCACCAAGATATTTGTGCCTCAGAGAATAGAGGGCAAGAAGTTCGATACCTTTTCCAAGACAGTGTTGCGTGTTATCAAATGGCTGAATGCTACTCGTGAGTAGGGATCGATGGTTATATAAATGTGCTGTAGAAATGATGGCCAGTGTGCAGTACTCCCTCTAAACTGCGGGCATGTGTATTTGTGCATACAGGTTTTGCGACTAGCAACAAAGGAAATCAATTTGTGCACAAAAGGCTAGTTACCTAAAATGATGTGGTGATTAAGGATAATAAAATCTTTACCAAATACATAACTTCGCAGAATGCAGTCACACCTGGACTATATTAGAGCATGGCAGTAAATGCCTTAGAATGACAAGGTTCTAACTTTTGACAAACTGATGTCTAGTGATGACTGATGTTTCATGTGATGCAAATTTTTTCTTTTTAGTAATACTTGCAAATTACACACCGAAACCGCTTGATACCTTGACACACAATGGAGAAGGCCTATAGAAGTAGTGTGTAGTGTGTAACTCAGTTCATCCAGATAGCGGAGATAGAACATTGTCATTCTAAGCAGATGAAATGTTTATCAGCTATGAGAGATAGGCTGTGCCAAAATTACCCTGAAACAATTTCAAGTTTACATTTGCACAAGCAAACAGTGCAGATACTTTTGTGAGGGGAAAAAACAACAACTGCACAACACAAGGTTTTTGCACTCACTGACTACTAGAAATTAGAGGGAACATTGCTTGTGCAGCTTCTGGACAGAGTAACTGATTGCAGTAGAGAGACACAGGTTAAAGACTGGAACAGGTAATTTTGTTTCAGTTTTGATGCCACAATCAGACATTGGGTCTGCATTCCCAAAGTTGTGCTGAGCCACAAATTGTCTATTTTTGTACATATACACAGTTTACTTTAAGGACATTACATTTTTTTTCTAAATGCTTGAAATGCCTGTTCTTTCATATTATTTATTATACAGTTTATGTATACAGTGTATGTCACGACTCTATCGTCAGAGCTCACAAGTGAATCCTAGGAAACAATAACAAAAAATTTGTATAGCTTGAAATGTATTCCTTATCTTTAAAACATTTAAAGTTTAAACATTTGAAATGCTTGTACTGTATGCCATCTAATCAGTTAAAAAAAAAAAAGAACAGAATTCCCTCATGGGGTTCATGGAATGTTTGATAGTCACAACAGAGTTGTCACCTGGAGTTGTGCGAATACACATGCGGCATGATGCAGTTTCATGAAAGGGCCAGCAATTTTACAAAAAGAGCAGTTTTCCAAATAAAATTGTGCATTGTTTCCTGTGTTTTTTAAAATTCATTTTCTACAGTTACAGTTGTGTTTGGCCTGTTTCTTTCTTTGTTCCATACTAATTCATGAGTATGTACAGAAGTTTCTGAAGAATGCGCTAATAATGTAAAAATATTTTCTGCTTTGTCAGGTGCACCACTTTTTGCATGTGAGACAGCCAAGTATTTTGTGAGTGCAGAGAGTGCAGGACAAGGTTTTAATGAAGAAAGACCAGACACACTGATTAACACCTACCATGGCCAACATTATATTACCTGCATCAGGTAAGGCTAGCAGATCTCTTTCAGGCTTCTCTCTCTCTCTCTCTTTTTCGCCCAGTTTGTTTGTCTCATTCTCTCCATCTGTGTATAATGTGTGTATCTGTGGTGTGTGTGCATGTGTCTGTGTGTATACCCGGTAATTTCAGATCAAAGTCTCAGTAAAAAAAGGGATGCGATACACTGATTAGTATCTAGTAAGGACAACATTGCTTTCCAACCTTTTCAGTCAGTTGAAACAGTCATTTGTGTTGTACTCATGTGTATTTGTGAATGTATTTTACATGTCTGTGTGTTGTGAGAAAAGGGGCGAGGCCTGAACAGGCAAAAGCATGATTTGTTCACACCTGTAAGTGTGGCATATGGCATCAGGTTTGTAGGCCTACAAGGCTGCTACTAGGCACAAGCCAAATGGGACATGTGGGCACTCATTTTAAGCTGCTCACTAAGTGGTTTTTACAATTAGTTTACAATATCAGTGTTCTTGACCAAATGCCTGCCCCCCCCCCCCACCCTCTTTTTTTTTTGCCTTGCCAACTGACCCACCTAATTCCACCTCAAACCCCCAAATCCAGTTTGACCTATGTGGAATGTAAATATAGTAGGCTACATAATGTGATGGATATGAGCATAATATAGGTTAGGCAGAAGAGGAAGACAAAGACGCAAGAGAAGAAGAAGAAGAGGAAGTGGCAGACTAGGCAGCGAAAAAAACCCCAAAAAAAACAAGAAAACTCAGAAGAAAGAAAAGAAAAGACAACTAAAAACAAGAAAACTCAGAAGAAAGAAAAGAAAAGACAACTAAAAACAAGAAAACTCAGAAGAAAGAAAAGAAAAGACAACTAAAAACAAGAAAACTCAGAAGAAAGAAAAGAAAAGACAACTAAAAACAAGAAAACTCAGAAGAAAGAAAAGAAAAGACAAATAAAAACAAGAAAACTCAGAAGAAAGAAAAGAAAAGACAAATAAAAACAAGAAAACTCAGAAGAAAGAAAAGAAAAAACAACTAAAAACAAGAAAAGCAAGGTGTAACTGCTAAGGCCAGTGATCCTTCTAAAACAAGCACTTCAAACCCACATAGATTTCTCAGTAGGCCGCTTATGTGTCATCTAAGTATATTTGTGTGTTTCGTTTGAGTGTATACAGTACATCTGCCTGTATTATATATCTACAGCAACAACAAAATTTATTATTCATTATTAAATATATATATTATTATTAATAAATATTCAAATATTATTTGAGTTGTGAGTTGTGAACTGATGTGAGTTGTGAACTGCTGTGAGTTGTGAACTGTTGTGAGTTGTGAACTGTTGTGAGTTGTGAACTGTGGTGAGTTGTGAACTGCGCCTAACAGGCTGCGTTACAATTTGCTCTGAGATAGAGAGAGAGAGTGAGCGAGACAGGTGTCACGAGTGGAGTGAGTGCAACTAAGGGGATTGCTACAGAGCGGGTGTAGAGTAAGAAGGGCTCACGGTAGACAAGTAAGTTAAGCGTGCTGTTGTGAGTAGTGGGAGGGTCTGAATGAGGCGAAAGCGCTGTATTACTATCACTGCAAGTTAGAAGGTCCTACGGAACGGACCTGTGAATAAGAGCCCATCGGGCGGACATAAGGGGAGCAGTCGAGAAGACTAGTGAGAGAGTCTTTCCAGTGATGACTGGTATGTAGAACGTTGATTGATTATTATGATTGATGTATTATATTATATTCGTCTATTACCATGATGTAAATAAGTATATGTGAGGAATGTGGAAGTCCTTGATATTGGATATAGCAATGTGCGCCATGAGCGATAGATGGAAGTGAGTTCATGGATTTGTAGCGCGAGTGAGTAGTGTGTACTCCGATGGAGGTGTGTTACCGTAAGATGTGTGGTGAGTGAAAGGTGAACTAGTGTGTGTGCGCTTCATGGGTTGTAAGGAGAGGTGGAGTGAATAGAAATGGTAGGGTATTATACCAATGTAATGTTATTCTTGTAGGTGTCGAGGACGGGCCGCAGAGCCACCTCGATGAGCACAGGGGATAGGCCAGCATAGGGCCGGAGGCCACACATAGGCCAGAAGTGAGGCTGTCAGTGCAGGACAGTAGAGGCACATAAAGTCGTGGCAGTCAGGCCACGGACAGGGACGTAGATATGAGCGTGAATGTGATACTGTACTATTGCCATGTTGAGGGGCCAGTGAACTAATAATGTACTATTGAAATGATAATGTCTATTGAAATGATAATGTGTTATTGCCCTGCTGAGGTGCTAGGGGAGTGCCAAGGTGTATGACAATAGGAAGGTGATATTGAGAGACTGCGGTGCCAGTGAATTATTAATGTGCTATTAAGACCCTGAGGGGAGAGGCTGAGGCCGAAGTGCCTTTAGGAGTAACTACCGGATTGTGGATCCGAGGGAGAGTGTGTGTGAGAATAAGGCCGTTGTACGGCAGTTGATTTCAATAATATAATGTATGTAATTGCGCTATTATCTGTATAATTATGTTTAATAAATGTGTGAGTCTGATGGATTGTTCTGTTAAGTGTTAACTTGTTTGTTCGTGATTGTTGTCCTGTCATAACTTATTACATCTCCCAGTCTGGGATTTGTGACATTGGGGGCTCGTCCGTTGTGACACTGGGGGCTCGTCCTGTTTACCTGTGGTCATTTTGACATTGTGTATTCGTTATATCTAGTTGTTTTTCTGTTGTGCTAGGAATTCGTGCTGTTGTCTTTGTTCGTCGGATGAATGGAAATTTCATGATGGTATGATTTATGTATGTTTATGAATAGGTATTCATGCATGTATTTTGATGAATATGTATTAATGTGTACTTAAATTTCTGCAGAGAGTGTGTGTGCCAGCCTGTAGAGGTCAAGCAGCCAGAGCTCCGAGACAAGGGGAGAGGTTATAGTCAGAAAAGTTAAGTAAAAGTCAAAAATTTTGTACCCTGGATTGAGGGCTGTCTTTTCTTCTGTCTTTTTCCCTGTTTTTGCTGTTTTCGTTGTAATTGATTGTACGGGCGGTGGCGCGGGTTTGCTGTGTTGAACTTAGTTTATCCTTTTAAAAAGGTGGGCTAAATTTGGAACTTCGTTCATCACAGTGAACAGTTCTGTAGGGACCTGTAATTTTGTTTAGTTGTAGCGTCGATATCTTCCTCGTTGTTTTAGGAAGACGTTTCTCTTGTCCCTCTCCTCCCTATCTGTAGATACGTTCTTTTTTTTCAGACTCTGTTCTTGTTCGTACCTTGTTGTGTAATCGGCGTAGTTAGGTTGCATTTTTTTTCCATTATATTTTCTTTTTTACGTCTTTGTCCTAGTCTGGTTCGTTGTTCCTCGACGTCCTTGTGGTCTTTCTACTGAATTTCTTCATTCTTGTCGTTTCTACTTTCTTTTATAATTAATAGTGCTATACATTTTATAGATATAGAATTAGTTGTGCTGTAAAGGTAAATTTCTGAATTGTATTTGAGACAACTGGGTATTGTTATATCTGGTGTGATCTCAGGTCTCTGGTCGTATCGTTAGTGATCATACCGACAGGTTAGCCGTTTTTTTTAATACATACCATAACCATAAATCTGTGAAATGGCGGAACTCCAACAACTAATGAAGTTGGGTAAGGAACTTGGCCTTGAGGGAGAAGAGCTACGCGGCTGGATTAAAGAACAGCAAGCGGATTTGCGCGATGAGCGTGCTAAGGATAGAGAGCGAGAAAAAGAGGCTCAAGAGCGACAGAGAGAAGAGGAAAGAGAGGCTAAGGATAAGGAACAGGAAAGGGAGTTTAAGCAGCAGGAGAGAGAGGCTAAAGATAAGGAACAGGAAAGGGAGTTTAAGTTAAAGGAGTTAGAGGCTCAGCAACAGGAAAGGGAGTTTAAGCAGCAGGAGATAAGGTTAAAGGAGATAGAGGCGCAAGTAAAGATTGCGGAGTTAGAACTCAAGAGGAATACGCCAACGGAAACGGTTGAGCGGCAGGTACACAATAAAGGTGGCGTTAGGATTAAGCTCCCTACGTTCGACGACCGGAAGGACGACATAGACGCCTTCCTTTACAGGTTCGAACTGAACGCACAATTGCAATGGGGGGAAAATAAGGAATTATGGGCCACGTACCTGGCGTCTCTATTGCAGGGGCGAGCGTTAACCTACTTTAAAGAGCTACAGCGCGAAGACGTGCAAGATTACGATAAGCTGAAGGCTTTGCTGCTTCGCCGATTTGCGCGTACCGAGGAATATTTCCGGGAGCAGTTTAGGCGGGCACGTGCAGATACCAGGGAGGACTTTGCTGCCTTCGTCGCGAGACTAACGGAGTATTTCGCGAACTGGGTAGACTTGGCGCATGTGGGCGCGGATTTTGCTAAACTGAAAGACTTAATGATCCGTGACCAGCTGTACGCGTCGTGCCACAAAGATCTGGTGGCTTTCCTGAAAGAGAACGAACCCGCGACGGTGCAGGAGGCATCTAAGTTGGCGGAAGCATACCGTACGGCACATCCGTCCAAACCAGTCGCCAGGGCGTACGTCCAAGATGCTGGGTACGTCGCCGTTGTCGAAGGGTCGCCGGCAGGACTTGGGGACAGGTCGCGTCAGCGTGGTGCCTATAGCGGGCAAGCCCAGGGGCAGCGTAGGGGCTATCACCAATCACCGGCATATGGATCCGGTAAGTTTGACCGAGCAGGAGGGCTAGGTCGCGGTAATGGCCGGGGGCGATTTGTGACCTTTGCCGATGACCGACGGCATAGGGACTCTAGTTCCGGTCGCGATGGGTCACGGGGACCCAGGCCTAGTGCAGCACAGGGAGCGGAGTGTTGGACTTGCGGACGCGTGGTTCACTTTTCACGCGAGTGTAGGGCCGCGAAGTGTTGGAACTGCGGTAGAGCAGATCACATTAACGTGAATTGCCCTGCAGGTAGGATAGCGGCGAACGCGGACAGTAGCTCCAGTCCATGTTCCCCAAATAAATTTCACCATGCGGCTGCGTGCGTTACATCGGACAACGGAGGCGGACAGTATTCTAAGTGTCCCAGTTGTGAGAAGTTATTATCTTCCGGTGTTTTACCTTGTGGGAGAAAGATCCCCGTTATAAATTCATGTCATACAGGAGGTGGTCTTAGGGTTTATCCGGGGTTTGTTGGGGACGAACCGGTCTCGGTTTTACGAGATACAGGATCTACCGTTGTGGGAGTGCATAGAGACTGCATTCGGGATTCGCAGCTTACAGGTGAGACTGTCCCGTGCATCCAATTTTCAGGGGCCATTGAGAAATTACCCATGGCAAGAATAATGATAGATACACCTTTCCTTAGCGGGGAAGTCGAAGCAGTCGTTGGTTGTTTTCCAGGCGCCCAGCTCATCATTGGGAATGTATCACGGGTAGTTTCCCCTTCCGATGAGAACGTGCAAGCATGGTCGCAATCAAAAGGTATTGACTTTTGCGCCGCGGTCGAAACACGTCGACGGGTAGCTGATAAAGATAAGATTAGACCTTTGGCGACGCCAGCGGTCAACCTAGATATCACGCCAGAGCGCTTGGCGAGATTACAAAGGGAGGACCCATCATTAAACCCATGTTTTGGGGAAGCGCGAACCGAGAAAACGAGGAGATATAAGAACGGGTCGTCCTCCTTTGTTGTTCAGGCGGGCATTCTATTCCGTAAGTATGTAACGGTGTCCTCCATTTTAAAGCAGGTCGTTGTGCCAGCGTTGCTGATCGCAACAGTATTGCATTTGGCACATGATGTCCCATTAGCGGGTCATATGGGGATAGCTAGAACCAAAGAAAGGGTTCTTAAAAATTTTTACTGGCCATCGATCCACAGAGATGTGCAAGTCTATTGTAAGACGTGCAGTGCGTGCCAAAAGACGACGCATAAGGGTCGTACACCCCAGGCTCCTCTTCAGAAGATCCCCACGGTCTCGGAACCGTTTAAAAAGGTCTCGATAGACCTTGTTGGCCCCATTCACCCAGCGACCGATAGGGGGAATCGATTTTTCTTAACGGTCATATGTAATGCTACGAGATGGCCAGAGGCGGTCCCTCTGCGGACCATAACGTCTGAGGCAGTCGCGGAAGCGTTGTTTGCAATTTTCGCTAGGGTAGGAATACCAGAGCAAATTCTGTCTGATAGGGGCGCGCAATTTACGTCGCAGATGATGAAGGAATTGTTCCGCTTATTCAGCATACAACCCATCACTACCACCCCTTATCATCCGCAGGCTAATGGCATGTGCGAGAGATTGAACTCGACGTTAAAGTCGATGCTGCGTAAGGTAGCTGCTGATCGCCCTAAAGATTGGGATAGATATATCCCTGCAGTGTTATTCGCGTACAGAGAGGTACGGCAGGAGTCAACGGGATTCTCGCCGTTCGAAATGATGTACGGTCGTAGTCCTAGGGGCCCAACTGATGTTCTTCGGGACATGATGACGTCGCCATCATCGGGAGACGATGAGCAGATTTCGGTGTTTCAGTACCTTGTTGATTTAAGAGAAAGACTATCTTCAGCGCGCACTATAGCAGAAGAAGCTTCTGGTATCGCTTCGAAAAGAGCAAAAGACTATAAAGATAGAGGTTCCAAACTGAGAATTTTTAAGCCAGGAGACAAGGTCCTATTGTTGTTACCTACGGACCATAATAAGTTATTGATGACATGGAAAGGCCCTTATGTTATTGAGCGAGTTGTTTCAAAGGTAGATTACGCTATCCACATTGATGGAACGAGCAAGGTTTTCCATGTTAATATGCTACAGAGATTTTATGAGAGACCACAGTATCTGTGTGCACAGACAAGACCAGAGGAGACTGTCTTCTCTATTGCTTGTACGGGGGTCGTAGACCAGTTGGACTGTGACGTAAGCGACACCGAGGCGCAGGAAGAGTTACAAATTCAATAGCCGGAGTTAACTGCGACACAAGGTTACAGGGACGTAAAAATTAACCCTGACCTTACGAGTTCAAGGAGTAGGGAACTTGAGACCCTGTTAGCGTCATTTCCGGATGTTGTTACGGATTTGCCGGGTCGCACTACGGTGATCCAGCACCAAATAAAGTTGACTTCGGATAAGCCAGTATTTCTTAGACCGTATCCGTTACCTTTTTCTTCGAGAGATAGAGTCATAAAGGAAGTTGAGTCAATGTTGAAGTTAGATGTGATAGAACCATCAACATCGCCGTATTCATCACCCATCGTCCTCGTGAAAAAACTTGATGGATCGGTGCGGTTCTGTATTGATTTTCGAAGATTGAACACTATTACGGTAGGCGATAGGGAGCCTATTCCGTTTCAGGAGGAATTAATAGCTTCATTGGCCGGGTCCACGTGGTTTTCCAAGATAGATTTGACGAAAGGGTATTGGGAAATCCCGCTTACTGAGGAGTCGAAACAATACACGGCGTTCCAAACGCCCATGGGATTATTCCAATTTAAGGTCATGCCATTTGGGTTGGTAAACGCGCCAGCGACGTTTGCACGATTAATGAGACTAGTGTTGAAGGACATACCTAATGTCGTGTCATTCTTTGACGATATAGCATGCCATACGTCGACATGGTCTGATCATATTCAGACACTAACAGTAATTTTTCAACGATTACGTCATTTTGGGTTAACTGCTAAACCCGCAAAGATGGATTTGGCATGTCCAGAGATAGTATTCTTAGGACATATTGTGGGTAGAGGTGTTCAGAGACCTGAAGAAACAAAAATTGACAAGTTAGTAGGGTTGCAAATCCCTAAAACAAAGAAACAAGTCAGAAGCTTAGTGGGAATTTTAAATTATTACAGAAAGTTCATTCCAAATTTTTCCTCCTTGTCATCTTCTCTTACTGACCTTACTAAGAAGGGACAACCCGATAAGGTCCAGTGGACGTCTGAATGTCAGACATCATTTGATAATTTGGTGACAGCATTATCATCGTCACCCATTCTGATATTACCCGATTTTCGATCTAATTTTATCCTCAGAACGGATGCGTCGGACTCTGGTGTCGGCGCTTGTCTTCTACAGGAGAAGAACGAATGTCTCCATCTTGTATGTTATGTCAGTAGGAAGTTATTGCAGAGAGAAAGAAAGTATTCTGTGATAGAGCGTGAGTGTCTTGCCATTGTGTGGTCCGTCCAGAAATTGGGACGTTATCTCATGGGACGAGAATTTTGTATCCAGACAGACCACAAGCCACTGACATTTTTGTCGAAGAATCGTTCGTCCAGCCCACGCTTGTCTAGATGGGCATTGGCTTTGCAGCCGTATACCTTCGTTATTCAACCAATTCCAGGAACCAGCAATCATATCGCCGACTACCTTAGTGGAGCTTAGGGGAAGATTTCAGGAGCTTATACATCGGAGGACAGGAACATTGACAGGATCTGTGTGAATAAGTCGACTTTAAAATATTGACATTATAAATATGATATGAAGAATGGTTGATAGGTTGATTGGCTTTTGATTCTGTATTGGATATTGTGTTTAGTTAGCTATTCATGATGTGACAAATATATGCATATTGCAGGCCATATTGATCCCCATATTTTCCCCTGATTTCGGTATTTTATATACTAGGGAAACTGCTAGGTCAGTTTTTTTAGTGTAGGTATTGCTCACGCTCACTCGTTGACAGTCATCTTGATGCGATTTGAAATTAATTGCATTAATTTTTTTGGGGTGGGGGATGATGTCACGAGTGGAGTGAGTGCAATTAAGGGGATTGCTACAGAGCGGGTGTAGAGTAAGAAGGGCTCACGGTAGACAAGTAAGTTAAGCGTGCTGTTGTGAGTAGTGGGAGGGTCTGAATGAGGCGAAAGCGCTGTATTACTATCACTGCAAGTTAGAAGGTCCTACGGAACGGACCTGTGAATAAGAGCCCATCGGGCGGACATAAGGGGAGCAGTCGAGAAGACTAGTGAGAGAGTCTTTCCAGTGATGACTGGTATGTAGAACGTTGATTGATTATTATGATTGATGTATTATATTATATTCGTCTATTACCATGATGTAAATAAGTATATGTGAGGAATGTGGAAGTCCTTGATATTGGATATAGCAATGTGCGCCATGAGCGATAGATGGAAGTGAGTTCATGGATTTGTAGCGCGAGTGAGTAGTGTGTACTCCGATGGAGGTGTGTTACCGTAAGATGTGTGGTGAGTGAAAGGTGAACTAGTGTGTGTACGCTTCATGGGTTGTAAGGAGAGGTGGAGTGAATAGAAATGGTAGGGTATTATACCAATGTAATGTTATTCTTGTAGGTGTCGAGGACGGGCCGCAGAGCCACCTCGATGAGCACAGGGGATAGGCCAGCATAGGGCCGGAGGCCACACATAGGCCAGAAGTGAGGCTGTCAGTGCAGGACAGTAGAGGCACATAAAGTCGTGGCAGTCAGGCCACGGACAGGGACGTAGATATGAGCGTGAATGTGATACTGTACTATTGCCATGTTGAGGGGCCAGTGAACTAATAATGTACTATTGAAATGATAATGTCTACTGAAATGATAATGTGTTATTGCCCTGCTGAGGTGCTAGGGGAGTGCTAAGGTGTATGACAATAGGAAGGTGATATTGAGAGACTGCGGTGCCAGTGAATTATTAATGTGCTATTAAGACCCTGAGGGGAGAGGCTGAGGCCGAAGTGCCTTTAGGAGTAACTACCGGATTGTGGATCCGAGGGAGAGTGTGTGTGAGAATAAGGCCGTTGTACGGCAGTTGATTTCAATAATATAATGTATGTAATTGCGCTATTATCTGTATAATTATGTTTAATAAATGTGTGAGTCTGATGGATTGTTCTGTTAAGTGTTAACTTGTTTGTTCGTGATTGTTGTCCTGTCATAACTTATTACATCTCCCAGTCTGGGATTTGTGACAACAGGGAGAGAGAAAGAAGCAGTGTAGTGTGCTGAGCGCTTCGCAGGCAGCTCCATTCTGCTCTGCGGTTGACATGTTGTTTCTGTAAAGCGCATAGAGCATTTTAAATGGATATGCGCTATATAAATGCTATACATTATTATTATTATTATTATTATTATTTGAGTTGTGAGTCGTGAACTGCGCCCAACAGGCTGCGTTACAATTTGCTCTGAGATAGAGAGAGGTAGAGAGAGAGAGAGAGTGAGCGAGACAGGGAGAGAGAAAGAAGCAGTGTAGTGTGTTGAGCGCTTCGCAGGCGCTTCATTCTGCTCTGTGGTTGACATGTTGTTTCTGTAAAGCGCATAGAGCATTTTAAATGGATATGCGCTATATAAATGCCATCCATTATTATTATTATTATTTGCTTATAGTTTGTATACAGAACAGAGAAAAAAAAAATACTGACATGATAGACGCGCATTCCTTTTGTCTCATTCCCAGACTGTATTTCTCCTCGGCATTTCAAGAACCTCCACCCGAGATACCTGACACAGAGGAGGCGGGCTGGGGGTGGGGCTGTGTTGTGTCTTAAGGAGAAGCATCAGTGTGAACGTTCTTTACTCATGCTACCAGTCAGAGTCCAGTGGGAGAGATTATTGGGCAATAAAAGTTATCAAATTCACATGCACATGCAGCTGTAATGTTTTTGGAAGAAATTTTTTAATTATTTTTTTTCTGTTTTTCTTTGTTTTTAAATGTGTTTGCTGGAGGGGGGGGGGGAGGGATGAAAGAGAGAGGGGGCGAGTTAAAGAAAGGAGAGAGAGAGGGGCGAGATAGAGAGAGAGAGAGAGAGACGGGAAGAGTGAAAGACAGAGAGACAGAGGGAGTTAGAGAGAGAGAGAGAGTGGAGAAAGTGAGAGAGAGAGGGAGAGTTAGAGAGAGAGAGAGAGAGGAGAGAGTGAGAGAGAGAAAGGGAGAGAGAGGGACTGATGAAGTTAAAGAATGAGAGACAGAGGGAGTTAGAGAGAGAGAGGGGGGGCAAGGGGGGGGGGGCTTCTTGGCCCTGAGGGCTAGGGTGGGGGTTTGGTTTAGTTGTTGTCTGACAAACAGATCTTTGTAAAAAGACAACTAGAAGATAGCAACTTTTATGTAACTTAACTAAAAAAACAAACAAACAACGCTGATATTTTACACAGTAAAGTTTAGTAAATTTTTACTGATCTTGAAATCAAGTGCGATGACAATAAATATTTATATCAGTATGAGATTCAAAAATGTTGTGTAAAAATAGAATTAAAAAAAGAGAAAACCAAAAAAAAAAGGCAGTTCTAAAATGAGACAATAAATGTACCGTAGGCCTACATGTACCAATAACTGCAACAAACAGTGTTTTTTTTTCATTGTAAATGCATATTATATCAATAATAATAACAACAGTGTCATTGGGAAATACAACTAACTGCGTTGTATCTTGTATGGTTAATTTCACAACCAATTTATAAATAGAATATTATGCACACGCCCTACTTTGATGACCTATTTAGGCACAAAAATATGCACACAGAGAAATTCTTGATATAATATGTATGCTTTTTTTTTTTTTTTTTTCTGTCCACTTACATTTCCGAGTCTTTTTCATTTAGTAGTTTTCCATCTTCTCTTGATCAATTACTAAATTCGTTGATAAGAACACAGAAAATCTACGCGTCTGTCAGTTGGTACGCTTCTCTTATGCAATTGGCCGCCCAGCCTTGCCGCCGCATGTCTTTCTGTCTGTCTGTCTGTTTGTCCATCCGTCCCTACGTCCGCCTCACGTCTGTGTCTGTATGAGCGACGGTATTTGTCCGTCTAAGTTTCATTTCAATTGGCAGCATAATACTTTATTTGTTTGTCTGCCTTTAAATTTAATCTCACAAGTGTTGTATGACCACTTTTCAATAAATTATTGTACCGTGTTTATGGTACATTGCTGAACTCTTTGTATGCCAATCACCGACATATCGGTTCTTCCGCTAGACACGTTTGTGTCAATGTACCGGCGCACAAGAATGCTGGGTTATTTTGTTTCGGGAAGAAAGAAAGTCGACTTTCTATTCATAGCTGTTGCTGTAGTCAGTCTTCATTCATCCCCCCCCCCCCCCCCGCTGTTTTCTTGCTGTATTGGCATAGATGGTAAAATTCATGGCCCACAAAGAGTTAAATAATTTTAGTTACAAACACAAGTACAGTGTATCACTTTCGGTTGCTCTATCGGGCTGTCCAAATATGCATTTTTTATTCGGTAAAACCTTTATAAAGTCGTTTTGTGTAGTTTCTTATAATTTTTAATTGTTATTTTTTTTTATATATATATATATATAAATTGCCTACAGCACATAATTATGTCCTCGTTGATTTCTTTAAAATATCTTAGCTAAATGTAAACATCTTCACTTTCCAGTTTGCTCAGACTTACGGGAGTGTCTCGTACATTGTACAACGACATGGCCGTGGGGAGTGGGGTTGGAATCATTAAATTTGGATCATGTAGCCAAATCGAATTTTCTTTGCAGGAAACATTATTTTGGAAAAAAAAAAAAGTTATTATAGGGCTAGGTTTGGCTAATTGGGAGCAATACGCTTTTTGTTGGCGAAATAGTCACAGTAACGTTCTGGGAAGTTGGCCATCGCCTGGTCTAAGCAAAATAAAAATAAATTAAGATAAAACAAAATAGACAGAAAATATTGTGCGTCCTAAGGCCCCGTGCGCACTATGTTAAAATTAACCACCCGTTCAATGCAAGCAATCTTTCGCGTGGCGTGCAGCACGGTAAACTCTATGCCAAGCAAGCAAAAATCTGCGTTTGCACGCTGTGCAGCAGGTGAAACGGGATAGTGCGCGCGGCCCTTTAGAACGAGCGGGATCAAAATCTATTTTCTCTGGGTAGTAGGAAAAAAGAAGCAATCTTTAAAAAAGGTACCATCCTGGCAAGTAAAAAAAAAATCGGTTCCGTAAGGTTTAGTATAAGAAAGAGATGAGCCCAAGCAATAATTATTTCAAACAAATCCAATCGACCATACTGCTTTTGAGGTAATCAGTGTTGTTTAGGTCTTTATTTTAGGCGGTTCGGTGCCCTTGGCATTTACACCTCACTTTCCTTGTTTTATTTTTCTTATTGTGGTAGGGATTCGTTGTTTTTAGAATTGTGCCCGGGCAGCGGCTTTGTGCAGCCTGCTCTTAATGATTTCCAACTGCCAAGGTATTTTTAACGTGTGCAGTGCGTACACGGACCCTTCGAATTTTTCGTCCGTCTCCGGGAAGGCTAGGTGCTCGACCCTACCTACCACAGGATCAGGGACAGGAAAATATGAGAAAAATCCCAAAATCCCAACATGCCTGCACCGACCGGGATTTGAACGCGGTACCTTCGGCGTGAGAGGCGAGCACTTTGCCTCTAGACCACAGTGTCCCCGAGATAATCAATGTTGACTCCGCTCATTCTAAAAGAGGCGCACTATGGTACTACATTTTGCTGTGAGCACTTTGGTCTTCATGGCCCCGACAGCCTAAACTTTTAGTCTATGGCCCTAAGATTAGGCTAAAGTTTCAAAGATCAGTACGCATTAGCGCACACACATTCTTTTCTGTGCCTCTTCTTCGATAGACGACCACGATCTTGTATAATCCAATGTATCCAAAAGGTCGAGGTCACTCACTGCGCGTGATCTCCACAACAGAAACTTCCGGTAATCGAAATATAATGAAATTGTTGCTTGCCCTGAAAAATTTAAAAAAAAAAAAAAGGGAATTAGTAAACAAGCAAACCAACCAAACAAATAAAGAAATGCATCTTTAATAATCCCCCCCCCCATTCCCCCCCCCCCCCCCCCCCGCCAATCTTGACATATATGCTTTTCGAATGCTAGTGTAAATTCCGACTAGTTTATCAGAACAAGAGTTTTACAAAGCCTATTTTTGTCAAATAAGATACAATAAAACAAAATGAAATAAAATGGAACTTTTCAATTCATTACCGTAACACTAAAAAGGGACTACGTGCGCTTCCCAGGAATCCTCACAATGTAGGCTATATTTTGCATATGCTAGGGACAAATCCCCTTCCCTCATCTGAGAGTGCGCACTTTATAGATGGCCCTTAAAGAAGAGAATCTCATTCCATATCATGTGCAAAAATAAATGACCATACATAACACAACAAAAATTACACTGCAATTAAGCTACCTATCTCAATTTGTTGCTTCCATCATCCATCAATTTTTTCTTCCTCCTGTAAAATTAAGTTTTTTCCAGCTGGAAGATTTTTGCCCGAAAACATCGATATCGCAGGTCGGCTGTTGAAACCTCGTTAAAAGTAATATCAAGGGCTGTTTAGTTTTTAACGAGGTTCCCGCAGCCGACAGACGATATGTAATAAGACATGATAATGATATTATAGTTACCCGCTGGAGAATTTTCTTCCACAGATCCCAGTTTGACTCGATTTGGCCTAATAACTTTGTCAATGGCTGACTTTAGCTGAATGGGAAAAACAAAAGCCCGGGGTAAGCCAGAATTTGCCAAAATCTCATTCAAAGTCAAATGGGAAATTGTAATTGTTCCAATAGATTTGTTTCGCTTGACGTCACAGAATCTGTGCTCTTGTGAAATTTTGAATTCTACTTCGTCTTTCGTCGAAAGTTCCAGGGCCATAATTGTTTCCTTCTCCTACGAGTTTCAATTCTTATTTTTGGATTACAGTTAATCTTTGGGAGCGCGCATGCTCAGCCGCAGTGCACTAGGATGGGGGGGGGGGCTTTGGGAGGGGGGGGGGGATGCCGTGCGGCCAGCATCACAACTTTGGAAGACGTAAGTGGAACAAACCTACTGAAGCGAGATGATAATGCTTTTTAATATTGTGTCTTTGTCGAAAATGTAGCCGAACAGAAGTCATTGCAGTTTAAAGCACACATCATTAAATTGCACGTAATGTGCATCAAACCAAAACAAATTAATGCAAGAGGGAAAAAAAATGAAAAACTTGAAATCAATCTACTATATTGGATAATTTCGAGTAACTAATGAAAAAAGAACATAAAATCAACTTACTACTTTGGAAAACACATTTTACAGCACAAACTCCAGATAAGTAATGTAAGTAAAACCAACCTACTACTTTGGATATACATTTCACATCACATATCTTAGATAACTGCCGTAAAAAATGTACAGTCTGTCTACTTCTTTGGAAAATGTACATTACCGGTACCGCACACCTCACGGGTAACTGTGGTACATGTAAAAGCTTTAAAATCAACGCACCTCTTTGGAAATTCATACTACAGGCCAAACTTCGGATAACTAATAACTGGCTTATGCACATACTGCTGCAATTGTTACCGGCGCACACAGGGTTGTTTTCTATAAGTTCGCTATTTTTCCACATTATTGAAAAGAACAAGGGCTGACAGCCAAACTTACCATTTGGCCTTGTATAGACATTTCTATATCCCCACCTAGTACATGGACGTAAGCTTCATCTGGTGTTAGCTTACTGATCATGTCTCCTAGACTGTGCCAGAACCTGGTAGATCAACCAATCAATAATCAATCAATCAATCAATCAATCAGTCAGTCTCTTCATCCATCTATTATTTATGCATCCACCCACTGCCACCATCACTACCACCACTATTACCACCATCACCACCACCACCACCACACCACCATCACCACCACCACCACCACCATCACCATCACCATCACCACCACCACCACCACCGCCACCGCCACCACCATCACCACCACCACCACCACCACCATCACCATCACCACCACCACCATCACCATCACCACCACCACCACCACCATCACCACCACCACCACCACCATCACCACCACCACCACCATCACCATCACCACCACCACCATCACCATCACCACCACCACCACCACCACCACCACCATCACCACCATCACCATCACCACCACCACCACCATCACCACCACCACCACTAACACCACCAAAACCACACAAATATCACCATAGCTAACACCATCATTACTATGATACCAATGTAACCACCACCGCCTCCAACATCTCCATTGCCAACATCAACAACAACATCAACAAAATTCATCAGTGTTTTGCAATAAGACCAACCAAGAGAAAATGCCCCCCGGGGGCTACTGGAAAACAATATCATGAACACCTCTGCAAATCAAAGATTGGAACTACCCACTCTTTCATGCATTTGTATCGGGATTTCCCCAACTTCTGTGGTGTTAGCACGTAGTTTTGCAACAAATACAGGTATCCAGGACCGCCCTGTGGATGAAGAAACTAAACGTAAATGTACACAAAAAGGCAGTCAAAACAAAGAAAAGAAATGAAGACAGAATGACAATCGCGTGGGAGGAATGGCGAGGGGAGAATATGAAAAAAAATGTTCTGAAAATATGAAGCGTTCCGAGCAAATTCTTTGAACAAACTGACCAATCAGTTAATGTCCTCCTGCTCATCCCAAATACCTAAGAGATTTCAAAGAAAAAAATGGTGAAGAAAAGGGGGGGGGGGAAGGGGGGCATATGTCCAGCAAGCGAAAGTTGCCGTAGTGTTCACACACTGAGAAATTTGTTTAGTGAAAAATATGCGGTGTTCTCGAATCTATTTATTTATTCATACATTCATTATTTTATTTGTTTATTTTTACAGACAGCTGCAGTCACAAGTGGAAAATGAAAGTAATAAAATTACATGTATCCTTAAATGGACAGTTTAAATTTCTGGTGCTTTCCTGAATGATAACCATGGCGTTCTGAAGACGATAATAACACAAACTGTGTAAAGAATGAACATAAAAGTGTTATTATTTGAAGACAAGAGGTATGGCAGCATATGAAATTTTTTAAAAATCTGGTTGATAATGATTTGATATAGCAAGCAAGAGGACACGGATCTTGGTAATAAAGTATGTAAGAGACCAGTATGAGATCTAGCTCACCTTACATATCAACATCAGAGATTGAGCTTTGCAGCCTTTTCTATAAAGGTCCAGTGCATTTCTACAGGCACCTGTTTAAAACAGAGCACAAAAGGGCATCATTTATTAAATTTCCAGTTGGCCGAAGAACATGCAACAACAACAATAACAAAACACTGCCACAACAACAACAACCAACAAAAAGAAACATTAAGGCAGAAATGCTATTCCAAGACATACACAATGAAAATTAATATAAAATTTCAATTGAGCATTCACCTTGATAGTAAATCATTTTACTCTAACATGCATTACTCTGCCAGCCCAAAAGTTGCGAATCAATATGTCGGCACTCAATTCATGACTTCAGAGTTTCATATATTCATTGCCTTTTCGTAGTTTCATATTCATAATCGTTTTCAGATTTTCAGATTCTCGGAAAGAACATAGTGTTTATTCATTATCCTCGGATGACAAAAATTACAAGCATTTCAAGGAACTTGAGCCATCGGCAGCGCAGTTTACATTTTGAAAAATCGATGGAAAAGGAAACCTGCATCCCTGTACTCGACGGAGAGACCCTTGATGCATGAATATGAAAGAGGCCAGACACAGTGACTTCTGTTCCGTTTGGCTTTCGGCATTTGTTTCCGAAAGACAATTAGTCCAAATGGAAAACGAACCGAGACGAAAGCGGAACCACCGTAAGCTCTAAAGGCAATGTGAAGGTTTTTTGACATCGTCTCGGCTTTTCGGCAAGACGACACTGATGTCCTTCGGCAAAACTGCCTAGGGTGAAATGAAACCAAATCCTCTGTGTCTGGGCTCTAATTCATTAAACCGAGGGTTCAGTGTTTTCACTGCCTTTTATGCACTTGGTACGTAGACTATTATGTATTTTCAGTGACTTGGTTGCAGTACAACAATACCCTAAGGGGTTCGACTCCAGACACGATTACTAAACACAAACAAACAAACAAATAAATAAAAAATCCCTTTCCTCGTTGTTTTCATGCGAAATCTTCAACAGTTTTTAACCATTGGTCACTTAACCATCAACACTCCTGATTTGACTTAGAAAAGCAGAATATAAGTTTACTTTTATATATTTCTTTTCTAAATACAAATAAAATATGAATTAAAATAACACGCACGCACACACACACACACACACACACACACACACACACACACTCACCCACAAATACACATATTAATACACCAGCGTGTAAACAAACAGATTTAAGAACGAAACACCAGACCTGTTATATCCTTGAAAGACCAAGTCTCGAAATCCTGAAAGCAGATAAAAGGAGCAGGATTTCTTAAAGCATTCAACACACAAATGCCAAAGATATTAATTGTGCTAGTAAATATATGTATCAATAGGATCTTTCATACAAGGATAAAAAAACGCGACACTTTTGAGAAGCGAGATCACAGGAGATCGAGTAGTAACACACTATGTCGGGTCTATTTTGCGTTGGTTTAGACTGTTAGTGACTGTTAGTCTCTGCAAGGCAGTAACCGAAACAAAATTAAAAAAAGGAAATAATCTTTGATTTCGGGCTGCTTCCAAAGATTAGCAACAGACTTACGTAAACAATGGGCACCACATGACCTTCCTTCCGGACAGCACATGCCATGGACCGACACCTTGGTATCTTGGAACAAATAAGCTGGGGACGGAAAAAGACACTCTGTCTCAATTCCCATAGTATAATTCCTTCGTCTCAAACTGTATGCCATTGGTGTACTAACATCATACAGAATAATATACTTTTACTAGGAATGTAACCCTCTAGAACTCTGTGTTCCATCTTTTAAGTACTTCATCCTGTGTCCAGTCTATCTCTCCCCCCCCCCACCCCCTCTCTCTTTCTATCACCCTCTCTTTCTCTTTCACTCCCTGTCTCTTCCCCTCTCTTACTCAGGCTCTCTATCTCTCTCATGTTCTCTCTCTGTCTCTCTCTCCCAGTTCTCCCTCTCTCTCTTTCTCTTTCTCTCTCTCTCTCTCTCTCTCTCTCTTTCTCTCCAGAGCCTGTTCCATTGTCGCTGGATGCAGAGGAATCAAATTTTCAGGATTGATAGTTTTCATCTGAAGCTAAATTTCGGTTCGACTTACCCTTGCTTTGCATGGATTTTGTGTGTGTTTCAATTCTCTTTGTAAGGTTTTGGAACTGCTGTTAACGTTTTAGTTCTAGACCAACTACACCTAGAACGGAAGGTCGTCTTGTGGTTCACTCACAGAGCTCTATAATAGATAGACTAGAGCTGGAAGTAGGTCAAGTCACTGTGCACCCGATGGTGCCTCGAGGCGAGACAAAAGGATGGCAAAGCTTCGATAGAAAAGTTTGAAAAATGGTGCACACCTGTTGTGCGGTATCAGTGTGGGTTGTAATTAATAGTCGTCTGCCCTCCTTTCGTCTGCAATGGCGCAGCCCAAGGTTGCCACGGGATTTGCCGCCATCTTTTAGTGGAAGGAAGAGAGGCAGCACAGCGGAGTGCCCTCTCTTGTCTGTCTATAGAGTTCAGTGTATAAAAATCGTGGAAAGTAGACTTACCACCAGTCTAGGAGGTGTATAGTTCTCAGAAGGGAGAGACAGCCGCTCTAAGTATTGTTCAGATCTCCACTTCATCTCATCCATTTCACTGAAAACTTCATCCATGTCGGCTTTCATTCTGGAATCTAAAGATCATACATGTCGGTATTTTTGTTAAAGAGAATGAAAGGATTCCATAATTGCAGCTCCATTTTTTGTAACAAAAGAAACTAGAGTAGGCCCAGTAATTCATAATGTAAAATTTTATTGAAAAGAATATTGGGTTTCATAAAAAGAATATTTTTTTTAAATTCTGGGCTTTTTGTTTTTTGTTTTTTTGTTTTTTCTATGGAGTTAATGAAGAAAGTGCAGAATCTGCATAGCAAATGTATAAATAAATAAATAAATAAATAAATAAATAAATAAATAAATAAATAAATAAATAAATAAATAAATAAATAAAGTGTCAATGATATATGACTGAGACTAGGAGATTAGAAAGTAAAATTATGTAGATGAAAATCGCCCAAGCGCACGTAGCTACAGAGAGAGCTGGAGATTGTAGCTTTATTGGAGGGATCATTAGAAAGCAAAATATAATCAGTCTAAAGAAACGACGATTGTCGCAGAAAACGAGCCAGTAGTACACTGAGTCAAGTCTATTTTTCATCAGCTTTGACTCAGACTTGAACGTCTTTTATATCTACTGGCGAGACAGACTTGTTCCAGGCTCATTCGTGCACGAGGTCACTTTAATTCCTTAATCCACAAAACAGAGGCAAACCAGACTTGACTCAATGCACCAGGGCCTTGATTTAATACGTCACACAATAAAAACACAAAAGTAAATATTGTGGAAAAGACACATGCACATGAGCGCTGAATCAATGGCGGGCCTACATTTTTGGGGCCCTGAAGCTTGAACTGTATTGGGGCCCCTTCGCAACCAGCAACAATAAGGCAACTTCCAAAATTCTTCAGCGCCCCATCAGGATTAACGGCCCGAAGCCTCAGCTTCATTAGTTTCCGCCACTACGGAGAATCATGCACGGGTCGTCTGAGTAAAAAACACATATGTGTACACAGTACTCTCACAACACACGTCGAAGTTACACAAACGTAATGAAATACCTGTCGAGGTATCCCGTGACGTTTTGATATCTGGAAGTATTTGTGAGGCAGTAGAAACAGGACGTGGTGATACACTTGACTGACGGGTCTCAGCCACGCCTTGCCCTTTAGTGATTGGACGATGTCGTCCGCTGCCACTGGATTTGATTGGTGGAAACGAAATAGGCTCTGGTCGTCTGTTGGTGGTTTTGCTGCAAGGAAGACAGGATATTGGACGTAGAAGGCAAATGCAGGGAAAATCCAAACTAGAAAATTAATTATTCTTCTTTTCCTTATGTTTTTTTCATATGTACTCAGTTTCCATTTCTCTCTCCCCCCCCCCCCCCCCAAACAACAACAACAACAACACATATATGGTAATACATGTAATAAGCATTAACTAATTAAATCTAAGGCACACAAAGGCAAATACAGGAGAACTTAGTAAGATACGTCAACTGACGAAAACAACAACCAAGCAAACATTGCGATGGTTCTATGGGTGCCGTTAGACAAACAGACAAGTAGATAAAAAGATATACAGACAGTCAGACAGACAGACAGACAGATAGATAAACAAACAAACAAAGATAGACAGGTATACAGACAGACGGGTTGACAGATAGATAGATAGATAGATAGATAGATAGATAGATAGATAGATAGATAGATAGATAGATAGATAGATAGATAGATAGATAGATAGATAGACAGGCACATAGTTAGGCAGATAGACAGACAGACAGAAACATGAACAGATAGACAGGCACATAGTGAGACAGATAGATAGACAGATAGATAGACAGACAGACAGACAGACATAGATAGATAGATAGATAGATAGATAGATAGATAGATAGATAGATAGATAGATAGATAGATAGATAGATAGATAGATAGATAGATAGATAGCCTACATTCCAGCTCAGTTTAGCATTAACGTCATCGACAGGCTATGAATTCACCATGATATCCATAGCTCGGTTCACCTTAAATAAACAGTGCCTATTGACGTGCTCAGTGTAATTAATTTGAGTGCCCTAGTATTTCAACTAATACAGGCATTTTACAGCTTTCTCCTGTCATTTAATCATTATCGATGACAAACTGATCGATATTATCCGAACTCTTCAGGTGAAACTTTCAACTCACTATAAGGTCATTCATATAATAGAATTCTGACAATTTTGTATTTTGTATTTTGTGGGGGACACGTTGATTTGGGAGCAAGGTGCTCGCCTCTCATGCCGAAGATATCAGGTTCGATTCCTGGTCGGTGCAGGCATGTTGGAGTTGTGATTTTTCTCATATTTTGCCTGTTCTTGAGCCCATGGTAGGTCGATCGAGCACCTAGTCTTTTCGGATAGGGATGATAAACTCGGATGGCCCGCGAGCACGTTGCGCACGTTAAAGATACCTTGGCAGTTGGAAATCGAGAAGAATCGGCCTAACAAAGCCGCTGCCCGTGCAAAATTAAAAAAACAAACAAACTAATCGCTACCAATCCCTCCCCTCCCCCCCCCCCCCAAACAAAACAACAACAAAAACCGCTGACTGGCGCTGCACCGAGGCGAGGACATATCTAACGTGATTTGACAAAACGCCTTTTTCCAAAAAATGCTGTTTCGAGAAAATCGCGATTTAATTTTGTGGTCTCTAAATTTAAATCTAGCAAACACAATGCAATTTTTCTAGTCTGAAGTGACACGTTATGATGTCTTTTAACTTGGTATAAAGTTTTATTTGAATTGGTGCTGAATTAATTAAACTGTGATGAAAAAGGCGTTTTGTCGAATCAATGCCCAATCGTAAAACGCATTTTTCAGAAAAAAAGGCGTTTTGTCGCATCAGACCTAATCACACAAACGCCTTGCTGAAGAGATAGGCATTGCTCTGATTATGTTTGATACGACAAAACGCCTTTTTTGTTCAGAGAGGGCATTGTTTCGCCTTTTTCTGTCCAATGACGTGTTCAGAAACTCGGTTCCAAGGGAAAACTCTTCTGTGTCAGACCAAAAAACGCGTTTGCTGACGGCTGTTCCTGTTTCATCCATAAAACGACACTGCTTTCTTTTTCCTGATGGCTCTAGTTTAATGCGATGACTGAATAGCCAGTTTCTTTGCTCGTTGTAGGTATGATTCAAGTATTCTTGATGAATAGCAAAAGCATTGTCGGTGTCCGATTTTTTCCAAACAATGATTGTGGCAGTTGCAATTTTCTAATATTGGGTGTTTGGTTTTCTGAGACCAAGGTTCTCTCTCCTTTCTTGCTGTCGTACAAGCCGACATTGGTGATGGAGTGGTAGGTAACGGTGAGATCAGAGGCGGGGATAGTTCGACGAGCACTCACAGATATGACGAACTTGCAGACAAAGGGTATCCAATGGAAACATCTGATTGTTCAAGTTGGGAATGATGAATACCGGCAAGCAAATCTAAAAGTTACTCTGTTGCACTCTGCGTTGGTTGTTCTTCAATCCCGTCAATGGAATCTTTTGGAGGGGAAGATAACAGAATGATCGGGTTGTGAGATGTCCAAACATTCAATGGGGTGATGTTCAGGGTAAATGCTGGATGACCACGAACAATCAAATCGTGCCCCAGAGGGAGCAGTAGCAGCAGGAGTTGACACAGAAGTAGGAGAAAGTTCACTATTCTGTTTCTCGTTGTCTGATGCAACATCACCATCAGAACTATCCGAAGTAATTGGATTCTCTACACTGTCACTGTCATCTGATGACAAGTCCTTGGAGTGAGTAGGCACAGCATGTTGAACTGAGACGTCAATAAAAATGAGTAGGCGACGAACAGGTTTGGCTGTCAAAGGCCTTGCAATCTGAGGATCTGGGGGACCATCAGTGTCCTCCATACCATAGAAGGCTGGCACTTTGGGTGATTCTGCTTACTCTTGTTCTGCCTTGTGACGCTTTACCAACGGACCTTCATCACAGCTGCCACTTGAATCTGAGTGCGGCCGAATTATTTTCCTGTTGGATTAAACAAACAAAAGTTGCATGGCTGAATTCTTATTTTGATTGGTTTGAAGAAAAAAATACGACAAAGTGACCAATAACAACTATATACAGTAATTTGCAGCAATGATAAAGGCATAACGAGTGAGGTCAAAGCTAAACATGAATAAAACATGTACTCTGCAAATGTAATCTCAATATCAATGAAAACAAAAACGAGCATGGTTATGGTATAACTGGAATTATTTTTTCCAGAAATTCATTGATGATTTATGAACATTCATGCCATTATTGGATACAGAGAGCTAGTTGCCTGCTTCACGATATGTCTAAATGTTCAAGGCATTTGAAAAATGATGATGACTATGATTTTTCTTTCGCTGTCACAAGAACCAGAAGAGGCTCAAAACTTCGTATGGATACATCACGTTCATTACTAGCTACAAGTCTATGCCCTGATGTTCAGACACATGAAATGTACAAACGTAATAGAAGAAGAAGAAACATTAACTTACTGCTTAATGAGCTCCTTGAAAAGTCCTGAGGATTCATGGGAAGAGAGATGGTGATGCTGTGAATGCAGTTGGGCAGAGGGAGAGAGATTTCACCTCGAAGTTAAATCTGGAACTGCCTTAGTTTTCAAAATTCTGCTGCTTATATAGTCTCGCGACAAGAAAAGTTGAGTAATAATTGGAACAACTACGTCCCCGACTTTGACCGAAGATTCTGGCCCTCACTGGAACATCAAACGACATCGTGGATCACAGAACTTCCGATGATGGTCAAGGGATGACCTCGGTGGGGGAAAATACCGTTAGATTCGATGATCGTCTGTGCGTGAGCCAGCGGAGAAAGTTAGGCAATGTTACGTAGACAAGGACAAGGAGACGGTCTTTGGTTTGAGAGGTACTAAAACCAATTTTGGATGATCGTTATACACAAAAATGTTAACAATGTTAACGACACTTAGTACAATGTAGGTAATTATTGAGTTAAATGAAGATTTGTGAGAGACAAAAATTGTCAGAAGATAGTTTTATTGAACTCAAGACAGCCTAATGTAAAAGGATAATGAAAAGAAGACTGGACTGAATGATTACCAGGGAGGCTTCTTAATGAAAAGATATAGGCCCCTGTAGTCCCAGTAACAAATCATGTAGACAAAAAGCCTTTTATTCTACTTATATAACGACGGTTTTGCAAGGTAAAGGCGTTTTGTCATCTCACTCAGCCTCAGGCCAACGCATGTATTTCGAAAAAAAGGCGTTTTCTTAAATTAAAGGCTTTTCGTCATCTCACTCGGACTCAGGCCAACGCCTTTATTTCGAAAAAAAGGCGTTCTGTCAAATTAAACGCGTTTTGTCATCTCACTCAGCCTCAGGCCAACGCATATATTTCGAAAAAAAGCCGTTTTGTTAAATTAAAGGCGTTTTGTCATCTCACTCGGACTCAGGCGAACGCCTTTATTTCGAAAAAAAGGCGTTCTGTCAAATTAAAGGCGTTTTGTCGCGTTTCAGCAGACAAAAAGGCGTTTTGAAAAAACGTTGTTTTAAAATAATTTTAAAATGGCTAAGCTTTTTCAAAACCTGATAAGTTCATAAGATGAGGATTGTTGATGAGAATCAGATAATGAAATAAAAAAATTTCGCGCCACAATGAAAAAAGGCGTTTTGTCAAATCACGTTAGATATGAGCTCCCGCTGAGACTGGGGTCCAATGACACTAAGGCAAATTTCCCAAATCGGAAATCCCCATATGGGATTAAAGACAGTATTAGAATTCTGATAAATTTTGAACCCCTGGCCACCACATCCAGTGTTGGCTTCTCATGTTTGGCTTCAATCTCTCTTCCCTCAGGCACGAGTATACGGCCATTAGATTGGTTCCCAGCCAGTTACCCTAGGGAAATCCGATGCCGAGGACTGACGTCAACTTCGCTGGTAGGAATGACATTGTTCCTACGTACATCCGCTATTACGACACCTTGCCGACGTCCGTTTGATATAAGAAACCCCCACCCCATGGTAAGCCTGCCAACTTTTTCGGAAATCCTATAACTTATCTATGTCGGATTGACGTAGGGATACTGGCTGGGATATTCTTTGAGGCTTTTGACAGCTGTTCACAAAAAGACACCCGTGTCACGCAAGGACATCACAGGCGAATTTTAACAACTTGAAGAGTCTATTTGCGTGTAAGTTGTCAGGGGAACCGTTGTCTCATTACAAAAGCACATAGAGATAATACATGTACTGAGTTGTGTTTCACTGTTCAGCTAGAGCTCACTATGTAAAACACCACTGTCTCCTGACAACATCCGCTTCGTATAACCAGAGAGTATGTATTTATAGAGAGATCTAACTTCCGCCAAATCGCGAAACTAGGTCGCTGCGGTAAACTGGAATTGAAAGAGACCGCCTTCACCAAAGATAGTCTTCATATCTGTTTATTGTGGTTTGTTCATATTTTGGGCTGATTGAAACTATATAGAGCCGTTTGTAAGCTCTTACTCCCCGTGGAAATGCACAAATGGGTATTGTTTACTGCAGCGACCTACTTTCCGCTCCATGCTAACAGTGGTTTCGCGGAGTCTCCCGTGTCTCGCAGTGCAAATCGATCAATAGTGAAATCTCTCTGTACATAGATACTCTCTGGTATAAATGCCATTTTCACTCCGGGTCATAAATTCGCATATTGCACTCACACAGCTTTGGCCATTTCAAACTGACGTAAAGCCTCCGCTCGTCTATGCCACACCTCCCGGCGTTTAAGCCACGCCCTTACGGTAGAATCGTCCACTCCTTCGTCTCTGAGAACATCCGACACTTCCCTGGGCAACATATAATCCAGATCTGAGAATTTAGACAATTCCAGGTCAAAATTAGACTTTCTCCTGGCAAAACGAAACGAAAGTTGTTGAACGTGTCCAGTTGGCACGAAGAATGAGCGGTTATTCTGCTGTTGATTATCAGAGTCCAGGTCATTCATGGGCGATTCCGATCTCGCGATGATTACTTGACCAGAGTAATCGGGTCGAAACTGAGGCATTATAACTGATGGTGCGGCAGTTCTGGTGTCAGAATCGTCATGTTGTTTGTGTGAATTCAAGGAGTGTCCGTGTTTTCTATGAACACGGTAGGTGGAACAGATTCTGGGGGCCTTCGATTTCCGGGCGGGTTTAAAGGTATCCATGAACTTCATATTCAGCATTCCTCGAATGAACACTCTCTATAAAACCTCACTGTTGATGTCATCACCGTAAACCAACAGCTTTGTTAAAAAGATGAAAAAAACAACAACAAACAAACGATGAAAGACAGAAAGAAGAAGAAAATCAACACTCTCACAATAATTATGTGAGTAACTCTGGCTTAACGTTGAAAGACCAAATTCCTCAGAAAACCCCTCCAAAGGGAGGAAACTTTTCTATGGAAATGGAGATTTGTTTATAATATCCATTTTATGATTAGCCATTTTTCTGCATTCGGTTTGAAATATCTTGCTTGAAATCGTCTAAGGAATATTTTATTTTGATTTTTTTTAACGCGGTGTAGTCTAACAAGTTCACCTTAAGCCCGATTTCGCCTGATCCACTCACAATATGACTGACCCTCTCATGGCTGAGGCAGAGGCAGAGGTTCTAAAATTGAGAGGGTGGGGGGGGGGTGCGAGTACACGAAAAAGGCGCCAGGATTCGTACCAAACACTTTTACATTCGTTCTACTTTTTCTATTTTGTACTTAAAACATAAGGAACATGCAGTTCAAAAAAGAGACTGAGTCTGGAGGCACGATGACGGTCACATTGAGCTGGAGGCACGATGACGGTCAAATTGAGCTGGAGGCACGATGACGGTCACATTGAGCTGGAGGCACGATGACGGTCACATTGAGCTGGAGACACGATGACGGTCACATTGTGCTAGGAAGAAGCAAGACGATTGACAGAAGAATATAACAGAATGATAGGAGGAAGGAAGCTCTACCAGCAGCGCCCACCAACTACCCACATAATGCAGTAGTAGAACAGAATAAAAGAACTTGAATGGTGTAATAAAGAAAAGACAATGTCAAGCAATTATATTAAAATATTATGGTTAAGTCTCCTGAAATTTAATAAAGAAATATATAACTACATCTGGAACATGTTATGGTCCGTTTCAAACGCTGTATCTGCATTTTTATTTATAATTTATCTGTATTAACCTTATAAGAGTCTTCTTAAAAATAGTTATGTTTATATCAAGGTGCCCCAGCTTGACTCTCTTTACCATATCAATATTCTCTACCAAAGCCCCCCCCCCCCCCACTCCCCGACTTTGCCTTCGTCATTGGCCGACCTCGCCCAACCCACCCATCTGGTGTCGCTTGTGTCACGAAAAGAAAATACAATTGTACATCCATTGTTTAAGACTCCTACACGTTAAGTTCAGGCATTTGTTGAAAGTTGTATGATTTTTTAAAAATTTGTTTAATTTCCTGGCATGTCATTTGTTTGTTTGTTTGTTTGTTCAGACAAGATTAATATACCGAAAGCTTGATTTATCTTTCCTTTACCTTTGCTTTCGAATGTACGGTTTCTGTATTATTTCTTACGATGCTTTCCTACTTATAACTTTTTAAAGTATTGCCACATTTTGACTTCGCTTCAAGTCTTGCTGCGACCCCACACAGTCATTTTCTATGCCCTTTTCATATTAATTATCATAATCATTTTACCAATCCATTACGGAGGTCAAGGAGTGCTCCTGCATTGTTTTTCTTTCCAATCGCATTTAAGTTCACCCAGTGCAAGTCTGATCACAGCATACTGAACTGAATAAATAATACCAGTACTCAATGGTACAGACGGTGCATACCATTAGGGGTATCTTTACCCAGGATAACAACATCTTTACCGCGGAGTAAACAGAGATTAGTCAGGAAAGTGTTAGGACTAAATGCTGTTATTCAGAATCGCAGTCTTAGTTCTTGTTTGTTCTGTCTCCATTTTCTGAAAACTGGTGATCTTTTGGTATGTAGAACTAGAAGAGCTATAACAAATGCGCACTTTTGTTGACACTTGTTTAAAATGCGTTGTGGCACTGATCAAGCTGTTTCACGGTTCCGATTTATTCGGCACTGATTAATCTGTTTCACAGTTCCGATTTATTCCAACTCATTATCATTCTAACTAAAGCCTCAAACGTATAACGTCGGATTTCTCAGCTGTATTGAGCAAAATGTGGAGTTGGAACAAACAAGAATTAAGGTCGCTATATCTCAAAGAAATGATTCTGCAGCGTTTTTCTCTCCAAGAGCACTTACCTAAATTCATCCAGTGCAAATCTGTTCACAGCACTGAACCGAGTAAATAATATTAGTGCTCTATAGCACAGAAGGTACATACCATTAAGGATATCTTTACCGAAGATAACATTCTCTTTACCTTGGGGTAAACATATAACTGAATCACAGCATTAGCACCATAATACTTCCCCAACTAATCTCTGTTTTCCCAAACACTTTGCAGTCCTATTTCACGGGATCTATTGAACCCAAACTGCGCCTCTGCTAAACTCGTTAGCCTAATGAAAATTTAGTGCAAGGAGAAAATTGCTCATAACACCCGCACCAGAATAGCCTATAAAGTTAATATTACCCAGTTAATGAGCTTTTTTTTTCGGAATCTGCCCACGGACTGTATTTTTAGAAAACTGGTTTCAGGATTATAAAACTTGAAGGCAAAGTTCGTTATTTCCAAAAAGGGTACGACTCAAACTTACGAAATTAGAACGTAATGAATTGCATATTGTTTAACTAGAAAAAGAACAAACATAAATTATTTTATGTTTGCAGTAGAAAAAAATATTTTCGTGGTGTGATTAAAACAAAAAAAAAAGATCAGCCGGAAGGGGGAGAAGCAGCCATGCAGGAGTAACAAAAAGAAAGCGGGGGGGGGGGGGGCACATTTCGTGCAACTGCAAGAGAAAGTTACTGAATAACAGCAAGTGGTTGGCAGTCGCTCCTGGTAGGTCTCCTTCTGTCCTATCATTCTGTCATATTCTGTCTATCGCCTGCTTTTTACTAGCACAATGTGACCGTTATCGTGTCGACGTGCTAGACCCAAACTCAAACTCAGACCCAAAATATGCTGGGTACCATCAAGACAAACACAGCGACATGCTATCACGTTAACCCTCAAAAGCCCAGTGTGCCATTTTTGGGAACTTCGCCAAATATCCAAAGGTCTGTATTAGGGCCTTTTCTAATTTACAAATTGCACGATATTTAGCGACACATATGTATATTTTTGTGTTCAAATAACCGTTTTAAATCGGTTTAGAAATCGCAATTTTTTTTTGACAAATCAGTTTGACAGGGCACTCGGTGGTTAAATTCGACGAGCGTTTTTTTTTTTGGTTTTTGTTCTTGACATATATAAATCAACACTTCGATCCCCACCCCCCCCCCTTTTTTTTTAAACCACTGAAATTTGCCAAACTTATCACTAGGAAAGTTATATTTCATTCACATCATAATTTCACAACTGTCGCATTCGGTCGCTATCACCATGTCATCGATGGTCGCCGTTGTTTCTCGTCCTACAAACAAATCAACCTTCAAAAACTTCTCCATTACCAAAGAAATCTGCCATGGCTACCAATAAAAAAAAAAAATAATTTAAAAATCACATGAGTATGATTTCACAACTACCACATTCACTTTCAGCTGTCACATGAATAACGACTACCGGCGTGTCCTCGTACTTAAAACTCATCATGCTATAGAAACTTCTCTTTCACTACTAGAGTCAGGCACACTATTACAACAACAACAAAAATATATAATAATAATAATGAAAAAAAAATAAAACACCTTTATATTTCACATTATATTTTTCAATGATCACATTCAGTCGTTTATATTTCACATTATAGTTTACAATAACCTTATTCGGTCGATATAACCGCAACAGCGACAACTGTTGTCACCATAATCTCCACACACACTCACACAAAAAGCTTTAGAAATGTCTAAATTACCACTGGAATCGGTGACATTTACCTCCTAAAAAACGTAATGTAATTATTTTACAAAACATTTCATTACTAACTACACACAGTCCATATAATATAACACAGACGATTGTTGTTTTCCTCACACCACACACAAATCAATGTCTAATTCACAAATTCATGAAGATTCTCCCTGGCCAGAGATATTCTTCACTTCGGAGACTTGATGGTTTCACCTCCAGCGTATCCTCTCATCCATAATGCAAGAGGCTGCAAGCCACCAGCAAAAGTATCGGCACTGCCGTCTCGATGCGTGAGTGTGGGCTTGATGAGATGGGCCAACATAGAAATCATAGACCGCTCCTGCTCTGATGTGCTCACAGCGAGCTCTGCGTTGGACGTGCTTTATGCAGAGACGCCAGTTCTCGTAACATCGAGGAATTCAGACGAGTCTTACCCTTGACGCTTTCGCCCTTCCTTCGGTTTTTGATATGAATGTCAATGACACACACAATCGTCCTCTCTTCACCTTTACAAATCTGTTTTCCCCCATACAATCAGACCTCGCGGCTTTCTTTCCCAGCCAGTTATTTAAAAAAAACAGCAACATTTAATGTGATTCTCAGAAGTCTGACCGAACACGTTTTTAAATGGATTTTCACATGACGCGCACGTACACTTTTCAATTAAGTTAAATCAATTAAAATAAAGTCGAAAAAGGGAGGGGAGTGGGAGATAAAAAATATAATGCTTCAGAAATCCCATGAACTAGGAGGGGGAGACAAACATTATATGTTTCCCATGAAAATATCATTCGCAAAATGCTATTTAAAGTATTAGACTGTCAGGTTATATGTCGCCACTGCTTTACGCTAATGGCATAAGTCATTTGTGACACTTTGAGATAATAAGAAAAAACTGTTTCTCTTCCTGTCATTTGGTGACTTATGCCATTATGATTCTATTGGATTATTACATTTTCTTATGGGCGCATTTCCTTTTCTATAACATTTTTATTATCTGACAGCCCTCATGCTCAGGAATGCAGTGTACCGTCAGTTGCCTTATGGCATAAGTTTGACATGCCATTTTCGTAGAGCAGTGACTGTGTATAGATATCAAAGATACTAGTATCTTTGTTGTTATGAACAGGAACCATTCTAACTCTCGTAATATACGATTTTAGAAAGAGCCCTACATGGGACTTCTCTAATCAATACTTGTCAGCGAGAATTTCCATGTAGTTCTAACTAGCAATGTCAATTATCTCTACATTAATTGCCCCAGGTTTGATCGCGAGGCATTTGTGTACGTGCATGCATGAGAGAATACATGTACAAGGCTTCTGGTTGAGAGTGTTTGTTGCCATAGTACATGTATTTTCATTTTGAACTACCAGAAGGCGGAGCTGTGTGTGCTGTCTATTTATTTGCCTTTATATCACTTTTTAAATCAGTTGTGCATGTTTGAGAAGTTTTTTTTTGTTAAAGCATTCCAGGGCTATAGACACTATAGAGGGGGAAAGGACCGCAGTTCAAGAAGGCATTATTTAAGGCACTCGTTCTTTCTGTCTTCCTTACTGTCTGTCCCTTTTTTCTTTTCTTTTTTCCTCCCTTGCTCTTTTTTTCTTTTCTGTTTTATCTTCCATGTTTTTCTGTCTTTCTCTCTTCCCACCCATCTCCCTGTTTTATCCTTCACTCTCTGTTTGTCTTTCTTTCTTTCTTTTGTCTTCCTCGCCATTTCTAACACACACACACACACACAAACACACACACACAAACACACACAAACACACACACACAAACACACACACACACACAAACACACACACACACACACACACACAAACACACACACACACACACAAACACACACACACACACACACACACACACACAGATGACCACACAATAGTATTGTGATGGATGTAGATGAATGTCGTGATTCAAACTACCCTCCCTGCCTCCACCACTTTTTATTAATGGCAGTTTTTTTTTGTTTTTTTTTTAAATCTGCCATATGTGCAGGCGGTGTAGATCTATACTGAGTCAAACTGCACGGTAACAAAATTAATGATGTCGAACGAAAACAGCATACAGAGCTTAATACGCAGTCTCTATGGTGACCGTCTCTTTCTTTCTTTCTTTGTTTAGTTCTGTTTTTTTGTTTGTTTGTTTGTTTGTTTCTTTTCTTTCTTGCTTTCTTACTTTCTTTTTCTTTTCCTTTCTGTCGTGTTTTTCTTTCTTTCTCTCCACCCCTCTCCCTTCTCCCCCTTTCGCTCATGCTCTCTCTCTTTATTTTCCTTTCTTTTGTTTCCCTGTCATTACTAACACACACACATAAATCTCTCTCTCACACACACATACATACACACACAAATGACTATAAATGTCCATCTAGAAGGGGAAGAAACGATAAACCCCAACATTATCCACTGCCTGCCCCCCCCCCCTTTTGATGTTACCCTGCAGTCCATAGCGGCTTTTCACACCATTGATCAGGATGTCCGTGCTTCCGTGCTCACCGTTACTAAGGACGCTGCCCATTGGCGCCATAATGGATAAATATTTGAAGAGTGCTCTCCCGGTGATGACATCATAATATCTCACCGGCTTTGTTTTATAAAAAATATAGGGCTAATGAAATTCACATCACGTATGGAGCAGAAATAGAACAGACTGTGAATTCACTCCATAGTTTAATTGTTTGACCCCACACATGAAAAGCGAGACAAACATACTAAAGCGTTGAAACTTTTGAGAGAGGGAAACGTTAGTTCTTGTTTGTTCCAACTTCACTTTCTGCACAACCGAGAAATTCAACGTTAAACGTATGCCGCTTTATTTATTATGACAAGGGTTTAGAATAAATCGGAACTGTAAAACACTTTGATAAGTGCCACGGCGTATTTTAAACAGGTGTCAAAGTGTGTATTTGGTATATCTCTTCTAAATACTGAAAGATCTCCAGTTTTTCAGCTGAATGGAGATAGAACAAACAAGAGCCGAGGTCGCCAGAGCGAGACTACAGGAGACCTTCAGGCGAAATGACCCCACGTCAAACTAGTGTTTATTTGGCCCTAGATTTCCTTACAGCCCAGAAGTAATTTCTGGGATACAGAATTACAGGGCAAGATAAGATAAGAAATCAGTTTATTCTCCCCTGAGGGAACTTCTCTTCCACAGAGCGTTTAAGAGCACATACACCGTACTCATATCTTAGGCATCATTCCATAAACACATGTGATAACTCAATAAACTCAATAACAGACATACATGAAGTGCCATGGTGAGGAACCTTGGTGGAATATGGCACACATCTAAAGTGTCTTGTTCAGAAGAATCTTCTTTATCTTACTCGGATCGTTTTCATCTGTATGACTCTGTTGCTCCAGGATGATCTAGAAATTTGAGTGAAACAGGGGATGGTGACTGTCATTTAAGATGGATATGAATTTCTTTAGACAAGCATTTGAGTACAAGGTCAGAACTGAAAAAAGAAAATGCCGTGTCTGTCATGCTGCATGTTTTTCATGATGACTATGTTGTTACGTTGGTTCTTGTCACACGTCGTACTTGTCGGTAACGCTGCTGGTATCCGTGTCGTTTCGGTGTCGTACGTATCAACGGATCCGCTGGCGTGATACGTTTCGTCTCAGTGTCCTTTCGGTTTCATTTCGGTGTGTGTCAGCTGTATGGATTTTCAGCTTTACATAATCTCATTGCGTGAAGAACGGACGTAAAGTTTCAACAGAACAAAACGAACAGTTATGTCGGCCACCTTTGTGCAAGTAGCGTTGATCGTTTTTTGTCACGGTCGGTCTAAAAATGCACCGCGACAGAAAATCAATTAACCTGGTTCGAACTTGGTACACACTCTCGGGATGGTATTTGCACATAAACAATAGTACAACAGTTGTATCCATGTCATAGGGTAATCTTAGAACGCGAAATTCCTGGAACAAACTCCAAGCTCGTGGACTAAACAATTTTTCTGTGCAAAAAACAATTGGGGGGGGGGGGGGAGGGGGGAGGGGGGGCTGAATGTTTGTTCCTGAGTGGCAGAAATAGCGAGCAAATATGGATTTGTATAGCCGTAGAACAAGGTCAAAATAACATTGGGGCATCGCGTGCTGACAACCTGAAAATATGACGAAATATTACAAAAACCCACAGAAAATATGTGGGGTCCAGCAAGGCTTTGAAGCAAAGTCAAAATATGGCAAAAATAAAAAGTTGTAGTTCCTTTTGTGTTTTATTTTACCGTTTCTGTATTATTTCTTTGCTGCATACACCTGTTTCTTTTTGCCAAGTTTTGTCTCTGAAAACATGAGGACTTAGTATTTAAAACAGCTTCTTTAATACTAGTGAAGAATAGCGCTCAGTTTCTGGACTGTTTCATGTCTAAGCTAGTACGGCCACTTAGATAGTGGTTGGGTAAGAGTGCATTTATCCATCTGTTTAAACATTCAACATCCACCCATCTTTCACCCATCTATCTGAAAACATCATACGGACATAAATAAATTCATGCGGACCTATACACAATTAAAGCCCACTTATCTGTCCTTTCACATCCATCCATTCATCTCTCCAACTATCCGTCCATCCGCCACCCATACACCCCAAAACGCCACTATCATAACGGTGGATGTGTGTGTGTGTTTCACCATCCACCCACCCATAATCATCCATCCCATCCATCCATGCGTTTATACATCCATCCATCCACTCTTCCGTTACATTATATCCATCAACCCTCCATCCATCCATCCATCCACCCATCTGCCCATCCACCCATCTGCCCATCCACCCATCCACCCGTCCATCCATTCATCCATCCATCCATCCATCCATCCAACCATCCATCCATCCATCCATCCATCCATCCATCCATCCATCCATCCACCCACCTGCCCATCCATCCATCCATCCATCCATCCGTCCATCCACCCGTCTGTCCACCCATCCATCCATCCATACATCCATCCACAGCATCTCTGACTTCATAAACACCCAACCCCCCAAGTCAAACAACAGACAAAAATCATCTCGTTACAACATCGATTTTCTCTCGAACATGTAAAACCAATGGACCAGAAAAATCTCTCTCTAGACAGCTCAAACAAACTCATAAAAAACGAAATGGCAAAAAAAATTTCTTTGGCCCAGGTGTAGATCGATACTGGCAGTAAAGGCTACAGTATGTTCCACTCCACTCCCTATCTCTCGATTGAGTGCAATATAAATTGTAGTTGGAAATTCTGTTTGAGTTTCCCATTTAGCGGAAAGATAACATCATGCTGCTATTCATAATCAAGGAAGTTACGTTTCTGAAGAGAATATGTACTTTCACTGCATTTCAATATGCTTTTTGTGGTATTTATATTTTATTGAAGTCGTAAAATGTTGGTGTTACAGAGAAAAGTTTCTTTTCTGAAGAGAATGCCTGCCTTCATTGCATGTGCTGGTAGTTTTTTTTTTCGTATTATTTGTCCATCCATCCATCCATCCATCCATCCATCCATCATTTTATCCATCCATCCACCCATGCATCATCAATCTATCCATCCCTTCATCCACCCATCCATCCATGCAACAGTTTATCTATTCATCCATCTATCCATCCATCCATCATTTTATCCATCCATCCACCCACCCATCCCTCCATCCACCATTTTATCCATCCATCCACCCATGCATCATCAATCTATCCATCCCTTCACCCACCCACCCATCCATACATCAGTTTATCAATTCATCCATCTATCCATCCATCCATCATTTTATCCATCCATCCGCTAACGATGAGAAATAGGATCCTCTTTTTTTCTTCTCCACCTCACTCTTTCTCTCTGTCTTCTCCTATCCTCATCCTCCGGTCACTAAAAAATCCTCTCGGAAAAACCCTGTGGCACGAAAGAACATATATTCTCAATTTCTTACCTGCCTGGGCTCTTCTTCTTCACTGGGAAACTGATGGTTGGTCTCTCTCTACGAGTTGGTACTGGCGCCAGGGTACTGCAGTATGGAGTGAGACATTTGTTAGTACATGTAATATTGAGTACAGTATGACAGTATCAAGTTGGCACTAACTAGCCAGAATGAGTAGAATTTGAGTTGTGGCAAGATGAGTTATTTTTGAATATGGGTTTCACGGCTCGTCGGCACGATAGCGGCCATCTTGCGACTTTCGCGGTCTTTTTGGGTACCCTATTTGTGTTTGGTGTTCAGAGCTTCATCAGTTTTAAGTTTCACAAGTAGAAGTAAATAGTTCCGTGACAACATTATTACATTGGTCAAATTCTCAAAAATGGTTTTGTATAGATCTGTAAAGAATTTCGCAAATAATTGTGTATAAAAGTGTTTAAATCAAGTTGTAGATCCTTGCCTCTTTCATAAAGTTCAAGACGCATTGTGGGTCCACGACAGAAAATAATTCTTTTGTAGATCAGCAGGCATAGAGCCTTCTTCAGATACGCATGAAATCCTTACATGCAATCAAAATTTATGTTCACTGATACTTGGCAATTGCCTGCCGCACATTTGGGGGAACTACGGTGTGTGACTTGAGTATGATCTAGACGGAGCCTGCTGAGGACAGTTTCATCTCTCCGAATTCATTGAGAGGTATGAGCTCACTGTCCAGTTAAGAATACCTGAATTGACATGCACTAAGTACCCCAAATGGACGTCAAGCAGACGAAAATAATAGCTGGGGTATAGCAAAACAAGTAGCTAGTGTTAGCTGTTGCTCCTGTCAACTACTCACCCCTTGAAGCACATACTACAGTGCCAAGTTTAATGAACTAGATGACAATTCTGTGAATTTAGGCATGTCTAGTAGTTTTGACGTAGATGGTGGTCGAGTTGTGTAGATGTCCCCCCCCCCCCCCCCCAAATCCCCTTTTCCTCCATACATAAAGGTGTGAAGCCAGAATTAAGGGGATACGTGTTTTGAATATGTCCGAACCCCTCCCCCCCCCCCCCCCCGGGAAAACAACAACAACAACATAATGATGTTCATAGTTTTTTTTTTCCTTTCTACATTATGTTAACAAAACATATCACCTGATGACCAGAGTCTGGAATTTTAGTGCTTAATCTTCTCCTTTCGTGAATGACGTAAAATCTATTATTCAATTTGCCATTCTCTCAGTCTTGAAAGTTTGCCAATGGGCCAGTTGACACCTAGAGCTCCATAGAGCAGGAACAGAGGTAACAACAACAACAACAGCAAAACTAACAGCAAAGCCAGCCATCAACCCTACGTCAATCCCATGTAGATCTGTATGAGATCTTACCGTAGAGGTGATTTCTTACATCAAACCCACGGCAGTTGGTGTCGTAACCAGTGAACCTACGTATCGGAACGATGTCATTCCTATGAGCAAACCTGACGTTAACCCTACGTAGTCGGAATGACATGGGGTTGAGGGCTGAGGATAGCATTTACAGTGGTACTCACCAGCGTTTTCCTTTAATGTAAACAGACAAGGGGAAGTTTTGATCACAGATCCATGATTCTGTACAATTGGAACATCCGGCAAATGCGTGTGGCCTCAGTAGTGAAGCAATCATTGAATAATGAACATTAGTGTTCAGTGACTTTGATCTGCTGAGTGACACAGACAGCCCCCCTTGAGGATCACTTGCAGATTTGGTTGAGAAAAACTTTGAAAAGGCTCCCTGTCGTGTTTGATGGATAAGGCGTAGTTGATCTACAGTGCGAATGGGCAGCTCAGTATCCCCTTCGTCGAAATGGACTTTCCCGTCCACTGGTGAAGAATCACTGTGTTGATGGTCAGATCCACTGGTGTTGACAGTATGGCTGTTACTGTTATGTGGGGATGATGGTGACATTGCTGGATTCGTTTCGGGCGAGCTTCCTTGATCTGCATACATCTTTGTAGTGTTTTGTTCCATGGATTGCATGTCTGGAGTTAGTGAATACATATCGCACTCGCCTATGCCAGCTTTGACAATGCTGTCACTTCGCCTGCAATCTACTTCAGAAAGTCGTTCAACTGTATTGTCATAATGCACAACAAGAACTATTTTGCCACTTGCTGGTCCAGCATTATGTTTGGCTTTCTCATTGTCGCACTTACTAAAACTGACATTTTGATTGTTTCTGGAGCAGTCTGTACACAATTTTCCAAGAGCTTTCGATATATTGCCAATGGAATCGTCTTCGGATTTAGAGTCGGTATTCAGTACTGATTGACTGTCTTCTACAGGTAGGCCTACTTCTTTCACTTTACTTAGTTCAACGCAAGTCTTGCAAGATGGTACACATCCTCGCTGCTCCGAAGGACGCCCTGCAGCATGGCAGTTTGTGCAGTTCACTTCATTGGTCTTTATCATCTCACTTGTATTCCAAGCTGAGATTTTATTCTCTTGCGCAAATCTACTTACGGACGAAATGGAAACTCCGTCAGACAGAGACCTATTCTCTGAGTCCTTACAAACATTTCTGTCATGATCAAATGACCAAAACTCTTGTGCATTCCGCCTTCTTTCTCTGTCACTGTCAAATGAAATACTTGACAAAGATCTGTATAATCTGTTTACTTGAATGTCATGTACATTTGAGTGCGGACAAGGCTTTGACAGCGGGGCATCTCCAACATCTTCTCCAGAAGGTCTAGAGTCATCGCTGTAACTAAAGCTGCTGGCGGACGGAGTTTCCACAGTGTTTACGTCCAGTTCATGATAGGCTTGGCTTTCTGTGGTTTCATACTGGATGTTTTTTGTGCTATTGTTCGGGTCAGCCTTAACGACGATTGTGTTCAACTGAGGCATTTCTTGCGTTCTGACACTAGGTACGAAACGATACAATCTTGCATCCGTGCTAGATTCAGAATAGTCCTCTTCTGAGGTCAGAAACCAATCTTCTTTAGGCATTTCTCCATAGGATATCTCCGGAATTTCGTCACTACTGTTTGATGTAAAGAGTACGTTTCCTCTGTCACGATAGCATGGCAGATAATACTTTTCACTACTTGGGATGTTTCGATAACTGTCATTCACTGAATCATTAGCGATCTGAGGTTCTGCGGTGATACCATTTGGCGAAGTCGCTTCTCTTACTGCCTCATCATTTTCCCTGCACGCCAGTGTGGTACTATCTATCAAGGTTTTAACTGCATTGTCAATGTATCCTTGACGGTCGTCCGAATTTCCACTGTTGTAATAATCATCAACTGAAACTACTCTGTGTTTGCTGACTTTTCGACGGTGTGGGCGTTTTGCTTTAGAAGTGTTCAGAATGCAATGAAATTTCTCTCCCATGGGCATATCTTGCATCTGTACAACAGGAATAGGGCGGCATTTAGCATTTTTCGGGTAAACTGGCGGAATGTTTACTGTGGTCTCATTGTCCATCCCACACATTTTGGTGGTATCTCCCCTCTGGATTTTCTGTCGACAAATCCGTGAAATAAGCTTGCGATGATTGCCATTAGGTCTTTTATGTGACGACGTATGTAACGAAGTTGAAGGTTTACCTTTTATATTCTCAGTCCCTTCTTGGTTAGACGTTACATCACCATCAGCTGACTCACTATCGCTGTGTGCATCGTCTTCGTCATCGTCAAAATTTGATGAAGTGGTAGGAATGATTATAGGCGGAGTATGAATTAAAGAGTTACTTTGTTTAACATTGGCAGTTTTGATTTTACTGTTTTTCTTGGAACGTTCCGGGGAGACAATGTCCAGTTCTTTTGAGCTATTCATTTTGTAGTTTTTGCTAGGACGTTCCGGAGAGACGTGGTGCAGCTGATCATCGCCTTGTTTGTTTTGGTGATACAGGCAAGTTTTAGAGTTAAGTACATCATAATTTTGTACTGGCAACGTTTCAACAATGGGAATTTTTGTCGCTGGAAACTTGGTGAAATTTCTGTTCGTGCACAACACAATGTCATGATCAGGTCTTACAAACTTTGAAGTACTTAGTGTGTTAACTAACGTAGTCTTTCTTTGAATTTGTGATTTACTGACCTCTTTCACTGGAGGTCTCGCAGATTTTTGTTCGAGGCTTGGTAGAGTAACAGAGGCCGCAGAATTTTTATCCCAAGAATGGAATTTCTGTGTATACATACGTGTGGGATATTGTTGTCTTGGTTTCGACGAGGCAGACATTTCACTGCTTTTTCTTGATCGTGAGTAAAGAGGGATATCTGAAGTGGGGAGACTCACTTTGCTACATACTTCCCGCACGGTGAAAAGACCCTGAGTGTCTGATATATTTTCTTCGGCAAACTTATTATTCTTCATTGTACTTCTGGAGTGTCAAGAATGATCAATATTGATATCTGTCGCTGAAACAGAAGAAATTTTTTTTTTATCACAATGTGTGTAAACATTGGATGTTAACTACCTTATTACATCACACTTACAAGGAGAGTTGAGTCTAAATCTTAGTTTAGAGAAAGCACGTCGACACGACAACGGCCATATTGTGCTAAGAAGGAGCAAGACGTCAAACAGAATATAACAGAATGATAGAACAGAAGCGCCCACCAACTACCCGCTACTAGGCGAGAAGACCATGTCCTTTATCAACGGCATGAAGAAGTTGTCAATATTTTTTTTTAATCTGTTTCCAGAAACAAGAAATATCAACGTATTCTCTGGAAAAACCAGTACTAATTTAACTTGCTGACCTCATTGCAGTTACATAATGTAGACAAAATAACCATCGTCTATATCATCAGCAACATGAACATGCAGTGAATGAGTGATGCAATATTGTATGCACAATACAGACAGGCGTGACTGATTTCACCTGTTAACTTTCTACTCATCTTGCACTGTCTAGTTATTCGTTTATTCTACACAACAATCTTAATAACAGATGTCCGTTTACTATGCCACCTCACCAGAAGTACCCATCAAGCGGCATTTGTTCAACTATACTTACCTGTTTGTTCTTCCAACTATTACGATATGTAACAAACCATAATTTCACCTGTATGTCTATACATTCTTTGTCATTTCACCACGGTCCCTCAACAATATCCAACTAGTAAAATTGTGTCATTCGCACTTCAGCATTTTCATGATACAGGCTACGGATATAATATATTTTGTATTCTCCAGTAACATAGAGACCGGAACTCACCATACCAAGAAACCATCACCTTTTCAAATTGTTCTAGAACATTCCAATTGTATCACGGGATGGATCATGAAGCTATAATTGTCCACAGCCACAGGGCCATGAAGCTATTGTCTGCAGCCACAGGGTTCCTAACGCAACTCTGAAACACTCACAGACGGTCTCGTCCAATTTACGCACACCACAGGCTGTAATATCGCGATATTTACGAGCATAGTCCGTAGATGTAACATCGCGTCACATTATTAAGCCATCCATCCGTCTATCCGGCATGGCTCAATATAACATGATGAATCTCATTCAGTAGTCCACGCTGATGCCTTTACTAGATTCCCAATGCAGCTGATGACTCTTACACAAACATTGATTCTGAGCTATATTGTTTTTGCCGTCAAATCTCGAGGGAGACGCTGCTGAATGTAATGCCATACGGTATACATTACTGCCCGAGGGCACAATGAGTAATGCATAGATATAATTATAATACATCGTCACAGTCATAACATATTTGCCTAAGTCATTCTTACAACATTTTCAGAAAGCGTAAAAGTATCATTGCTCTGTAAATCTTGTGACTTGCGCAAAAGTGGCCTCGTGTCAAAACTTTCAAGGCTCGGCACAAAACCATGCTTTTCAGGAAACAAAACAAACTACCCTTTTTTTAGTTGGGATGTCAGGTCTTACCTTAAATATATAAAAATGACTTAGGCAATTCTGTTATGACTGTGACGACATGACATTTATCATTGCGATTTCATTCTTTACTACTGGTTATACTTGACCGTGAAGAGCTTCTTTGACCATCGGTGAAAAAGTCAATGATACCCTTAAGACCTAGAGATTTCCCCCCATCTCTATTCTCACTTCAATGCCAATCAAATTCATTCACATAATAAGTATCGTAATCGGGCTCGGTGGTTTCAGAATCGAATTTCTAAGTTAGACAAAGATCTTAGATTTCATGAAACGTCCATGCATTATCATTGGATTTAGAGTATCTGAAATAATTAAATAGATAATGAAAATGAATCGATATGACCTGAGTCAATTCAGTATATCTTTCCTATCGAATTGACAATAATCCCACAAAAGGTGAACAAAAATTCTACTGGTACTAAAGTTAACTCAATTTCTAAAACAGTTCTTTAGAACACACACGCGCACACACACACGCACACACACACACACACCACACAACAGATGTACAAAAGATACCGTGTGTGATATCATTTCTTATGCGAGGCTTTGCAACATACAACTTTTCTCTTTTTGCCATATTTTCATGACTATGCATCAAGCCTTGCTGCGACCCCGCAGATACATATTACTTTTTTTTGTAAAATATCGCATAATAATATTTTATATCGACCTGTGCATGGACAGCAAAACGAAGACAGCCCCCCCCCCCCCAAAGGGCTGGAAGTAATCTGAGTCATATAATATAGCCAAACTATTCATTCTTTGTTACTTTTTCTTCTTTGTTACCAACTGACGACCAGTTTCCGGATATGTTATTGTGGTCATGTCGCCATTGAAAACGCTGTCGTGGCCAATTGGCTAAACCTAATCCTAATTTTAACCCAGACCGAGATCTAAAACTTGCCTAAAACATTCCTGGTCGAATGAAAACCCAGTTTTCTAAATGACGCAAATTTGAAATTATCAATAGTCACCCTGAAAAAAATGATGTGTATCTCGTCCGAACGTAAATTTGAAGCAAAGATCTCGTTATTTCAAAGTCGTGAGTTTCGACGACAAAACTTACAATATTACCTCAAGCATCCTCAAAGATTCTTGTGAGAATACAAAAAAAAATTTTAAAAATCTGTAGAGTCCCAGTAGAGCGTGGAATACAATTAAACTGTGGCAAAGGAAGAAAAAAAAACAAATACAAAAAACACTGCACATTTCAAAGCCCTGCATTAGAGAAAAAAAAAAAACCAATATAAAAAATTTATACCAGAATCGCTAAGGAGTTAAAAATAAAAGAGAAAGTAAGAGTTAAGTGGCCATATTTTGATTTATTTTTTTCGAATATTATTTCAATCTTAGTAGTCTTTTTTTTAACCTGAAGAAGGTATTTCGTGACCTCAAGCTCGTTCTTTCCCATTTCATTTCTACATTGTTGCCTGATTTATTGTGTTGTTTCTTTGTTTTTTGTTGTTTTTTTTTGTTATCGCGGGGCTTTGCGACATTACAGTATTTCTTTCTTGTTTACTCTTCACATTTCAACTTCAAAGATTCTTATGGCATCGCATCTTTACCAGGATGTTGGAATCGATTACACATCTCTCCCTTAGGAATAGAGGAAAATCCAGGCATAGGAGATAACTGCCAGTGAAGGCAATGAGAGAAATAATGGATAATCAAAAATTTATACTGATATCAACAGACAAAGAGCGGTGCCTTTGATGACGTCGAAAGAAAAATGATGTAATGGTGGTGTGTTCAAGCAAGGGTGATGTAACCCCCCGCGGATGGTACTTCTGGGAGAGGTTTGAAACTGTTGGAGAGTTGAAAGAAAAATACTTGAACTCAGTACCTATCGTGGTTTGGCCACCAGAATGTTTTATGTCCAAAATCGTGAAATTGAGAATAACAATTTTAAAACATGTAACCATAATGAAATAACTTTAAGACGGCCACATGAATAGTTTTATTGGGTTATGAAATAAAGTCACGTACTTTGTGTATATATCTACATGCATTTAAAAGCAATGAATAAAATTGGAGATAGCCTATTCTGGTTGATAACCCACGATATGTATTATGCACATTTCAAGTGTTGCTAGAAACAGTTTATCTGGCCAGAATCTCTAGTTCCAAAACATTGTTTTGGCTATGTCACGAGTGGAGTGAGCGGAATTCAGAGATTACGGGGGCATGGAAGTGAGGGAATGACTCACGGGATAGTGAGGCTGCTCACCTATATTGACTTCTGTTAGTTAACGTTAAAGCGTGCATGTTGTGAGTGGTGGGGGTCTGAATGAGGCGAGAGCGCTGTATTACTATCACTGCACACTAAGACGTCCTTAGAAAGCGGACGCAAGAGAAAGCCCCAGAGGGCGAACATAAGGGGAGCAGTCGGAAGACTAGTGAGAGAGTTTTTTCCAGTGATGACTGGTAGGTGAAACGATGATTGATAATAGTTATGATTGATGTATTATATTCGTCTATGACCATGATGTAAATAAGTATATGTGAGGAATGTGGAAGTCCTTGATACTGTATATAGCAATGTGCGCCATGAGCGATAGATGAAAGTTGAGTTCATGGATTTGTAGCGAGAGTGAGTATTGTGTACTACGGTGGAGGTGTGTTACCGTAAGATATTTGGTGAGTGAAATGTGAACTATTGTGTGTACGCTTCATGAGTTGTAATGAGGGGTGAAGTGATTAGAAATGGTATGGTATTATACCAATGTAATGTTATTCTTGTAGGTGTCGGGGACGGGCCGAAGAGCCGCGTCGGTGAGCACAGGGGATAGGCCAGCATAGGGCCGAAGGCCACACATAGGTCAGGAGTGACGCTGTCGTGTAGGACAGTCGCAGCACATGAGTCGTGGCAGTCTGGCCACAGACAGGGATGTATATATGATTGTAATGTGCTATTAAGATGTACTACTGTGACATGGATGTATTACTGTGGAATGAGAGACTCATGTGAATTGAATCATTAACGTGCTACGGCCACGTGAGGTGCTATAGGAGGCTAAGGTGTTATTGCCATAGGGAGGCGCTATTGAGAGACTGTGGTGTGAAAGAATATTAGTGTGTCATTAAGAACTGAGTGGAGAGGCTGAGGCCGAAGTGTCTTTAGAAGTAATCACCGGGTTGTGGACCCGAGGAAGTGTGCTTACGGGAGAAGGTCGTGGACGGCAGTTTAATTAAGTAATATAATGTATGTCATTGCATTTCTATCTTTATCTTATGTTTAATAAATGTGTGAGTGTGATGGGTTGTTCTGTTAAGTGTTATACGTGTTCGTTCGTGATTGTTGTCCAGTTATAATTATTGCATCTCCCAGTCTGTGATTTGTGACACTGGGGACTCGTCCTGTTTACCTGTGGTCATTTTGACATTGTGTATTCGTCATATCTAGTTGTTTTTCTGTTGTGCTAGGAATTCGTGCTGTTGTCTTTTGTTCGTGGAATGAATGGAAATTTCATGATGGTATAATTTATGTATATTTATGGATATGTATTGATGCATGTATTTTGATGAATAGGAATTAATGTGTACTTAAATTTCTGCAGAGAGTGTGTGTGCCAGCCTGTAGAGGTCAAGCAGCCAGAGCTCCGAGAAAGGGGAGGAACTTAAGTCTAGGGGAAAGTTAAGTAAAATTCAAAATTTTTGTGCCCTGGATTGTGGGCTGTCCCTTTGATCTGTCTTTTTCCCTGTTTTTGTTGTCGTTATAGATTATACGGGCGGTGGCGCGGGTTTGCTGTGTTGAACTTAGTTTATCCTTAAAAAAAGGTGTGGTAAACTTGGAACTTCGTTCATCACAGTGAACAGTTCTGTAGGGACCTGCAATTTTGTTTAGATTGTGGCGTTCCATCTTCCTCGTTGTTTTAGGAAGACGTTTCTCTTGTCCCTCTCTTACCTATCTGTAGATACGTTCTTTTTTTTCAGACTCTGTTCTTGTTCGTACCTTGTAGTGTAATCGGCGTAGTTAGGTTGCATTTTTTTCCCATTATATATTTTTTAGAAGTCTTTGTCTTAGTCTGGTTCGTTGTCCTTGATGTCCTTGTGGTCCTTCTTCTGAATTTTCTCATTCTTATCTTTTCCTTTCGTTTTGTTATTTAATAGTGCTAGACATTTTATAAACATAGAATTAGTTAGAGAGAGTAGGTTGTAGAATGTTCAGTTAGGTGTGTTTCTGAATTGTATTTGAGAAAATTGGGTGTTGTTATATCTGGTGTAATCTCAGGTCTCCGGTTAGTGATCATACCGACAGGTTAGTCTTTTTCATAATACATACCATAACCATAAATCTGTGAAATGGCGGATCTCCGTGAGCTCATGAAATTGGGTAAGGAACTTGGCCTTGAAGAAGAGGAGCTGCGCGGCTGGATTAAAGAGCAGCAGGCAGAATTGCGCGATGAGCGTGCTAAGGATAGAGAGCGAGAAAAAGAGGCTCAGCAGCAGGAAAAAGAGGCTCAAGAGCGGCAACAGGAAAGGGAGTTAAAGTTAAAGGAGATAGAAGCCCAAGAGCGGGAGATAGAGGCTAGGGATAAGCAACAGGAGAGAGAGATGCGAGTGAGAATCGCGGAATTGGAACTCAAGAAGAATGCGCCAACAGAAACAGTTGAGCGGCAGGGGCAAAACAAAGGTGGTGTTAGGATTAAGCTGCCTACGTTCGACGACCGGAAGGACGATATAGACACCTTCCTTTACAGGTTCGAACTTAATGCACAACTGCAATGGGGGGACAATAAGCAATTGTGGTCCACGTACCTGGCGTCCTTATTGCAGGGGCGAGCGTTAACCTACTTTAAAGAGTTACAGCGCGAAGACGTGCAAGATTACGATAAGCTGAAGGCTTTGCTGCTTCGCCGATTTGCGCGTACCGAGGAATATTTCCGGGAGCAGTTTAGGCGAGCACGTGCGGATACCAGGGAGGACTTTGCTGCCTTCGTCGCGAGATTGACGGAATATTTCGCGAACTGGGTAGACTTGGCGCATGTTGGCGCGGATTTTGCTAAATTAAAAGACCTAATGATCCGTGACCAGCTGTACGCGTTGTGCCATAAAGATCTGGTGGCTTTTCTCAAAGAAAACGAACCCGCGACGGTGCAGGAGGCGTCTAAGTTGGCGGAAGCATACCGGACGGCACATCCGTCCAAACCAGTAGCGAGGGCGTACGTGCAGGATGCTGGTTACGTCGCTGTTGTTGAGGGGTCGCCGACAGGACATAAAGACAGGTCGCGTCAGCGTGGTGCCTATAACGGGCAAGCCCAGGGGCAACGTAGGGGGTATCACCAATCACCTGCATATGGATCCGGTAAGTTTGACCGAGCAGGAGGGCTAGGTCGCGGTAATGGCCGAGGGCGATTTGTGACCTTTGCCGATGACCGACGGCATAGGGACTTTAGTTCCGGTCGCGATGGGTCACGGGGACCCAGGTCTAGCGGAGCACAGGGAGCGGAATGTTGGACTTGCGGACGCGTAGGTCATTTGTCACGGGATTGTAGGACCGCGAATTGTTGGAACTGCGGAAGAGCAGGTCACATCAGGGTGAATTGCCCTGCAGGTAGGATAGCGGCGAACGTGGATGGCAGTCACGGTAGCTCCAGTCCATGTTCCCCTAATAAATTTCATCATGCGGCTGCGTGTGTTACATCGGACAACGGAGGCGGACAGTATTCTAAGTGTCCCAGTTGTGAGAAGTTATTATCTTCCGGTGTTTTACCTTGTGGGAGAAAGATCCCCGTTATAAATTCATGTCATACAGGAGGTGGTCTTAGGGTTTATCCGGGGTTTGTTGGGGACGAACCGGTCTCGGTTTTACGAGATACAGGATCTACCGTTGTGGGAGTGCATAGGGACTGCATTCGGGATTCACAGCTTACAGGTGAGACTGTCCCGTGCATCCAATTTTCAGGGGCCATAGAGAAATTACCCATGGCAAAGATAGTGATAGATACGCCTTTCCTTAGCGGGGAAGTCGAAGCAGTCGTTGGTTGTTTTCCAGGCGCCCAGCTCATCATTGGTAATGTATCGCGGGTAGTTTCCCCTTCCGAGGAGAATGTGCAGGCATGGTCACAATCAAAAGGTATTGACTTTTGTGCCGCAGACGAGACACGTCGACAGGTACGTGATAGGACTAAGATTAGACCTTTGGCAACGCCAGCGGTCAACCTGGATATCACACCAGAGCGCTTGGCGACATTACAAAAGGAGGACCCATCATTGAGTCCATGTTTTGAGGAGGCGCGAACGGAGAAAACGAGGAGATATAAGAACGGGCCGTCTTCCTTTGTAATTCAGGCGGGCATTCTATTCCGTAAGTATGTAACGGTGGCCTCCATTTTAAAGCAGGTCGTTGTGCCAGCGTTGCTAATCGCAACAGTATTGCATTTGGCACATGATGTCCCATTAGCGGGTCATATGGGTATAGCTAGAACCAAAGAAAGGGTTCTTAAGAATTTTTACTGGCCATCTATCCACAGAGATGTACAAGTGTATTGTAAGACATGCAGTGCGTGCCAAAAGACGACGCATAAGGGTCGTACACCCCAGGCTCCTCTTCAAAAGATCCCCACGGTTTCGGAACCGTTTAAAAAGGTTTCGATAGACCTTGTTGGCCCCATTCACCCAGCGACCGATAGGGGGAATCGATTTTTCTTAACGGTCATATGTAATGCTACGAGATGGCCAGAGGCGCTTCCTCTTCGGACCATAACGTCTGAGGCAGTCGCGGAAGCGCTTTTTGGAATTTTCGCTAGGGTGGGAATTCCGGAACAGATTTTATCTGATAGGGGTGCGCAATTTACTTCGGAAATGATGAAGGAATTGTTTCGCTTATTCAGCATACAACCCATCACTACCACCCCTTATCATCCGCAGGCTAATGGCATGTGCGAAAGATTGAACTCGACGTTAAAGTCGATGCTGCGTAAGGTAGCTGCTGATCGCCCTAAAGATTGGGATAGATATATCCCTGCAGTGTTATTCGCGTACAAAAAGGTACGGCAGGAGTCAACGGGATTCTCTCCTTTTGAAATGATGTATGGTCGTAGTCCTAGGGGTCCAACTGGTGTTCTTCGGGACATGATGACGTCGCCATCATCGGGAGACGATGAGCAAATTTCAGTGTTTCAGTACCTTGTTGATTTAAGAGAAAGATTATCTTCAGCGCGCACTATAGCAGAAGAAGCTTCTGGTATCGCTTCGAAAAGAGCAAAAGCCTATAAAGATAGAGGATCCAAACTGAGAATTTTTAAGCCAGGAGACAAGGTCCTATTGTTGTTACCTACGGACCATAATAAGTTATTGATGACATGGAAAGGTCCTTATGTTATTGAGCGAGTTGTTTCAAAGGTAGATTACGCTATCCACATTGATGGATCAAGTAAGGTTTTCCATGTTAATATGCTACAGAAATTTTATGAGAGACCAGAGTATCTGTGTGCACAGACGAAACCAGAGGAGAGTGTCTTCTCTATTGCTTGTACGGGGGTCGTAGACCAGTTAGACAGTGACGTAAGCGACACCGAGGCGCAGGCAGAGGTACAAATTCAATTGCCGGAGTTAACTCCGACACAAGGTTACAGGGACGTAAAATTTAACCCTGACCTTACGAGTTCGATGAGTAGGGAACTTAAGACCCTGTTAGCGTCGTTCCCGGATGTTATTACGGATTTGCCGGGTCGCACTGCAGTGATCCAGCACCAAATAAAGTTGACTTCGGATAAGCCAGTATCTCTAAGACCTTATCCGCTGCCTTTTTCTTCCAGAGAAAGAGTTATAAAGGAAGTGGAGGCAATGTTGAAGTTAGATGTGATAGAACCATCAACATCGCCGTATTCATCACCCATCGTCCTCGTGAAAAAACTTGATGGATCGGTGCGGTTCTGCATTGATTTTCGAAAATTGAATACTATTACGGTAGGCGATAGGGAGCCTATTCCATTTCAGGAGGAACTAATAGCTTCATTGGCCGGGTCCACGTGGTTTTCCAAGATAGATTTAACGAAGGGTTATTGGGAAATCCCTCTTGCTGAGGAATCTAAACAATACACGGCGTTCCAAACGCCCATTGGATTATTCCAATTTAAGGTCATGCCATTTGGGTTGGTAAACGCGCCAGCGACGTTTGCACGATTAATGAGACTGGTATTAAAGGACATACCTAATGTCGTGTCATTCTTTGACGATATAGCGTGTCATACGTCGACATGGTCTGATCATATTCAGACACTAACAGTAATTTTTAAACGATTACGTCATTTTGGGTTAACTGCTAAACCCGCAAAGATGGATTTGGCATGTCCAGAGATAGTATTCTTAGGACATATCGTGGGTAGAGGTGTTCAGAGACCTGAAGTAACAAAAATTGACAAATTAGTAGGGTTGCAAATCCCAAAAACAAAGAAACAAGTCAGAAGCTTAGTGGGAATTTTGAATTATTACAGAAAGTTCATTCCAAATTTTTCCTCCTTGTCATCTTCTCTTACTGACCTTACTAAGAAAGGACAACCCGATAAGGTCCAGTGGACGTCTGAGTGTCAGACAGCATTTGATAATTTGGTGACAGCATTATCATCGTCACCCATTCTGATATTACCCGATTTCCGATCTAATTTTATCCTCAGAACGGATGCGTCGGACTCTGGTGTCGGCGCTTGTCTTCTACAGGAGAAGAACGAATGTTTACATCCTGTATGTTATGTCAGTAGGAAGTTATTGCAGAGAGAAAGAAAGTATTCTGTGATAGAGCGGGAGTGTCTTGCCATTGTGTGGTCCGTCCAGAAATTAGGACGTTATCTCATGGGACGAGAATTCTGTATCCAGACAGACCACAAGCCACTAACATTTTTGTCGAAGAATCGTTCGTCCAGCCCACGCTTGTCTAGATGGGCATTGGCTTTGCAGTCGTATACCTTCGTTATTCAACCAATTCCAGGAACCAGCAATCATATCGCCGACTACCTTAGTCGAGCCTAGGGGAAGAGTTCAGGAGCTTATACATCGGAGGACAGGAACATTGACAGGATCTGTGTGAACGAGTCGACTTTAAAATATTGACATTATAAATGTGATATGAAGAATGGTTGATAGGTTGATTGGTTTTTGATTCGGTATTAGGTATTGTGTTTAGTTAGCTATATATGATGTGATACATATATGCATAGTGCAGGGCATATTGATCCCCATATTTTCCCCTGATTCCGGTATTTTATGTGCTAGGGGCATTGGTAGGTCATTTTTATGTAAGTATTGCTCACGCTCACTCGTTGACAGTCATCTTGATGCGATTTGAAATTAATTGCATTAATTTTTTTGGGGTGGGGGATGATGTCACGAGTGGAGTGAGCGGAATTCAGAGATTACGGGAGCATGGAAGTGAGGGAATGACTCACGGGATAGTGAGGCTGCTCACCTATATTGACTTCTGTTAGTTAACGTTAAAGCGTGCATGTTGTGAGTGGTGGGGGTCTGAATGAGGCGAGAGCGCTGTATTACTATCACTGCACACTAAGACGTCCTTAGAAAGCGGACGCAAGAGAAAGCCCCAGAGGGCGAACATAAGGGGAGCAGTCGGAAGACTAGTGAGAGAGTTTTTTCCAGTGATGACTGGTAGGTGAAACGATGATTGATAATAGTTATGATTGATGTATTATATTCGTCTATGACCATGATGTAAATAAGTATATGTGAGGAATGTGGAAGTCCTTGATACTGTATATAGCAGTGTGCGCCATGAGCGATAGATGAAAGTTGAGTTCATGGATTTGTAGCGAGAGTGAGTATTGTGTACTACGGTGGAGGTGTGTTACCGTAAGATATTTGGTGAGTGAAATGTGAACTATTGTGTGTACGCTTCATGAGTTGTAATGAGGGGTGAAGTGATTAGAAATGGTATGGTATTATACCAATGTAATGTTATTCTTGTAGGTGTCGGGGACGGGCCGAAGAGCCGCGTCGGTGAGCACAGGGGATAGGCCAGCATAGGGCCGAAGGCCACACATAGGCCAGGAGTGACGCTGTCGTGTAGGACAGTCGCAGCACATGAGTCGTGGCAGTCTGGCCACAGACAGGGATGTATATATGATTGTAATGTGCTATTAAGATGTACTACTGTGACATGGATGTATTACTGTGGAATGAGAGACTCATGTGAATTGAATCATTAACGTGCTACGGCCACGTGAGGTGCTATAGGAGGCTAAGGTGTTATTGCCATAGGGAGGCGCTATTGAGAGACTGTGGTGTGAAAGAATATTAGTGTGTCATTAAGACCTGAGTGGAGAGGCTGAGGCCGAAGTGTCTTTAATAATAATAATAATAATATATTGCATTTATATAGCGCCCAACCCCGTCGATGACAAGCTCTGGGCGCTTTAACAAACTCTTACACACACACACACACACGCATACACAAAAGAAATTCAAAAATATTTACTATTGTTGCTGCCGAAAAACACCTAGCCTAGTTTGTCTGAAAGAAATGGGTCTTCAGGTGGCGTTTGAAAGAACGAATGTCATTAATTTCCCTGGTTGTCTTTGGAAGAGTGTTCCAGATGGTAGGGCCAAGAAATGAAAAGGACTTTTCTCCTACAGTGGACAGATTCATTTTAGGTACTTTCAATTTTGTAGTGTCAGATGATGATCTTAGTTGACGAGATGGAACATAGTAATCAGTTAAATCAACTAGGTACGATGGAGCAGTATTATTGACACATTTGTGACAAATGGATGACAATTTGTACATTATTCTTTTCTCGACTGGCAGCCAGTTCAAACTCTGCAGAAGTGGCAGTGCTGAATCTCTTTTCTTTTTCTTCAAAACAAGTCTCGCTGCATTGTTTTGAGCAATTTGGAGTTTTCTAATATTTTTTTGTGAAATTCCAGCCAAACAAAAGAATTTACTAAAACAGCCGCAGTTTCAGTTGAAATAAGATGTCTGATTTTACCGATTTTCCAGATTTCCATGTATAGAATACGAATGAGGTGACTAACCTGAGATGACATAGAAAGATTTGAATCAATGTAAACCCCTAGGTTTTTTACTTTTTTTGAAATTTCTATTGAATTAGTGCCAATTATCATCTCAGTTTTGTCCACTTCTTGCAGAACCCGCTCACGGCCTAATAAAATAACCTCAGTTTTATCCTCATTTAGTGCCAGTTTGTTTTGGTTCATCCAGCTTTTAATTTCTGTTATACAGTTTCCAGCCTGCTGCAGAAGGCTGTCAACATCGCATGGCAAGGCAGAACTGTAGAGCTGGGTATCATCAGCATAGAAATGATATTGTAAATTAAATTTCTTTATTTCATGTACAAGTGGAATAGTATAGATAGTAAACAAAATAGGACCAAGCACTGAGCCTTGTGGTACGCCATACTGAAGCGCATAAGAAAAAGATCTTATTTTGTTGGTTACAACAAATTGGTGACGATTTGACAGATAAGATTCGACCCATTTAAGGGCGACCCCTCTGATTCCAAACGATGTTTCTAGCCTTCTGAGCAGGATTTCGTGATCGATGGTGTCGAACGCTGCTGATAGATCCAACAAATTTAGCAGAGTAATATTTCCAGAATCTGCCTTTACTAATATGTCATTCATGATTCTTAATAGTGCAGTTTCAGTACTGTGGTTACTTCTGTAAGCAGATTGAAATGGTTCCAACAGGTCATTATTTCTCAAATGACACATTAGTTGTTGTAATATTACCTTTTCAAGGATTTTTGAAAGAAAAGGAAGGTTTGAGACGGGTCTATAATTTTTCAACATGTTTTGATCAAGAGTCGTTTTTTTCAAAAGTGGTGTTACCCAGGCTGTTTTAAAATAATCAGGGACAGACCCACTTAAAATAGAGTTGTTTATTATTTTTGTAATAGTAGGAACCAGTTCATCAATACAAGATCTAACCAAAAATGTAGGAATAGGATCGAGGTCACAACATTTTGATGGCGATGCCATGATGATAGATTTTACAGATTCATTCGACACAACACCAAAAGTGTCTATAGGATTTCCCTGAAACTCATCAAAATGATCAATGGCATCAAAACTGTCAAGATTTTCTCGGATAGTTGTAACTTTTTTATCAAAATAATCAGCAAAAACATTGGGCAACAAATTGTTCTCGTAAATTGTGGGTAGAGGTGTTTCCTTTCTTTTCCCTGTGAGTTCATCACAAATACTAAAAAGTTCCTTACAAGATGTAGAATTTTGAAGTTTAGTGACATAGAAGTCTTTTTTTGCAAGTTTAATAACACATTTCCATTTGTTCTTCTGGTGTTTGAAAATGTCCTTGTGGACTGTAAGACCTGTCTTTAACCATTTCCTTTCTGCTTTGCGACATTCTGCTTTGGCTGCTTTGACATCTAGGGTGTACCATGGAGCGAACGGTCTGTTGGAGATTGACCTGGTCTTGATAGGTGCATGTCGCTGTAGTAGATCTTGCTGGATGTTATTATAAGATGTGATGTCGCCTTCAAAGTTCTCGAGAGCATTGGCCATTTCCGTCTTGAAGGCATTGATGTCGATACCTTTTATGTCTCTGGACGACACAACTTTTTTGATGATATTTGGCTTTGCGAAATCAATATCGAGTACGATGGTTTTATGATCCGAAATGAGTTTTTCTAGGACGGCGGTGTTGGTGAAGGTGCTCAAGGTTTGTTTGATGATCACTAAATCTAAGATGTGACCAGCTCGATGAGTTGGACATTTGATTATCTGAGACATGTTGCAGTGGTCGATAAGTTCTTTAAGTCGTTTTACTTCAGATGATGTTTCAGAATCAAAATGAAAATTAAGATCACCCAAAAGAACAGGGTATCCTTTCTCGCAGGTTAAGCGTGGTAGGAGAACTTCAAGTTCACTCAGAAAATTGGTTTTACTGCCTGACGCTCGATAAATGCAGACAAAATGAAAGACTTTGGTGCCAAGATCTAATGATAGCTCCATAATCTCAAATGTTTCAGGTTGGTAACTAGTTCCCGGTTTAATAACAATTTTTGGTTCAAGTGATTTTCTGAAAATTACAGCGATCCCGCCTCCAAGACGATTTTTCCGAGGAAAAGATTTAATTTTGAAATTAGGAGGTGTCAGTTCATCTTCAATAATAGTATCACACTCTTTCACTTTAGAAGTAATCACCGGGCTGTGGACCCGAGGAAGTGTGCTTACGGGAGAAGGCCGTGGACGGCAGTTTAATTAAGTAATATAATGTATGTCATTGCATTTCTATCTTTATCTTATGTTTAATAAATGTGTGAGTCTGATGGGTTGTTCTGTTAAGTGTTATACGTGTTCGTTCGTGATTGTTGTCCAGTTATAATTATTGCATCTCCCAGTCTGGGATTTGTGACAGGCTACATACACAAAACTGAGATTTGCAAATAAGCATAGCTTTTGTGTTGAAACTTTATTTGAAAATCAAAAGCAAGCATATCGAAATTAAGCACGAGGAATTTACTGGCTGATAAAATAAACTGAAATGCGGACAATTTTGAGTGGATCAATTGAAATCAGGGGTAAGGTGACATTTTATATCTCTTTGAAAAATCCAAATAAAATATTCCTAAGACGATTTGAAGTAAAATATAAAATATTGTAACTGCATGAAGAAAAAATGGCGTATCTTTCATTTTATAGGCAAATCTCAATTTCCATAAGAAAATGCTACCCCTTTAAAGGGGTTTTCTCTGATATTTGGTCTTTCACTTTAGCCTGATTTCGCCAGATCTGTGGCGATATGGGTTAGATGGGGAGAATTCGACTGACACTCTTTCGAGGTCCGCTCCCACAATCGACGAACACACAAAAAAAGATACTTGCACTCTAAAAACTAAATAAATCAATTGCTTTGATTTTTAGCAGAACTGTAGAGCAGTTTAATTACAGGAATTAATGTAACAAATATAATTATAAATATAAATATCAATTCAAAGGCAACTGAATCTAACTAATGAAACTACAGCTTTCTATAAAGACTAACTTATTCACTCTAACTACTTGCAGGTCATATGAGTTAGATGCCAAATAGAATCCGCGCTCGTGGCGACGGATACAACAGTTTAAATTCTATTAATTCAATGAGACATGTTATGATATGGACATTTCCTCTAGACACGCCATGGAGAATGCTTGTACAACCATGCGTTGTCTGGCGGCAGCTCTGAAACTGTCTTCAAAAGTAAGTAGAACAGTTCACTTTCATCATTACAAATTAGTATGGACTCTCACCATTAGGCCCTCACTGGGAGTGAGAGCGCTGGATGTAAACGCTGTGGGTTCATATCAAACCAAGTAGCTTAGGCTCTGGAGCTTTAAATCATGGCGCTCCTCACAATATGGACTGCTCAACTGCGTCTCTATGTCTCTCATCTGGCTGAGGACTATCGCCGTCCACCTCGTAAATGGATTGTCTACATGTGGCCTCTATCTAAGCTCTGCACGGGTTTAAATACTAAAGCAATGTCTCGACCTTCCGTCCAGATTCATACATTTGATTGGTGCAGTCGCTTCAGCTCAGCCTGCAATATTAATTTATGCTTGTTATGGCCTTGCGCCAAAATCAAGGTCAATTTTACGGTCTAGACAAAATTTAAAATGCGAAACAGTAACTACTAAAATCTTCAAACCCCGTGCTTTCTACTCTTATGCACGAATTTCCGAACGCCAACTAAGCGTCTAAATAAACTACATTTACTCGCCCCTTATCTATGTTAATCAAAATCACGGGGTCGAGAACTGCTCTGTCATTCCTAGCTATACATTTATTCTGTCTCGCCCCTCCTTCTCTCCATCCATCAGAAAAAAGGTGTTTCAAAACAAACTGTTCACGAGAACAGCTCAAGGACAAATTACGCTGGTTATAATCAACAAGATCGTAAAAATTAACTCACTGACGTCGTGACCTAGCACGGCATTTATGATCCTAATGTAATCATGACAAGATCCATTCACAATTTACAACTTAAATAGAAAAAAAATAATATCATATATTACCGATTACAGAATTGAACTGTAAAAATTATAGCCAAAAGACATTCAAATTTAAATGGTATTTTTTAATCCTGTTTGTATTTGCCGACTCGAGTAAAGCAATATGGTCGCTCGTTATATCGTTCTGTTATAGCCTGTGCACCCGTTCTGTTATTAGTGTTATATTCTGTGCAACCGTTCTGTTATTAGTGTTATATTCTGTGCCACCGTTCTGTTATTAGTGTTGTATTATGTGTATCCTTTCTGTTATTAGTGTTATATTCAACGCATCGCCTTGCCTCTTTCTAGCACAGTATGGCCGTTATCGTAACGACGTACAAACTCCAAACAGACTCAAGAACACGAACTCAAAAGCACTAACCAAACAAAAGCAACGCAAAACGTCAACTTTACAAGGAGAATAATAGGATATTTTGATTCGAATGTGTTTGAGTTATATTTCTTGCATGCATGACCTGGGCTTGACCAAGCCTTGTGAATAATACATCAGATAATTGTCCATCCGCGCACCTTCAGAGAGGAGATAGAGGTCAGAGGTTCAGTTTTGTTGCCATGGACCACAACACACACAAGGGAACGGTTGAGAGGGATACTGATTTAATTAATGTCTTGAAGATTTGTTTAGCTCTGGTGGGGGGTGGGGGGGGGGAGGACAGATGGAGAAAGAGAAGAGGGGAGAGCGAGAGAGAAAGAAAGAGAAAAGAGAGAGAGTGAAGAGAGAGAAAGAGAGAGAGAGAAAGGAGAGAAGAGAAAACAGAGAGAGAGAGAGCAAAAGAGAGGGAAGGGAGAGAGTCAGTTTCTGTGTGACATTCGGTGAAATCGAAAGTAGGCCAAAAGAAAAAAAAAAATAATAATTAAAAAAAAAAACCACTAAAAAACTACATAAATGTAGTTCTGCAAGAGAAACTGCAAACAAAGGGAAACTGACACTTTTTTGTTTTGTAAAGATTGTATTTTATTTTCAGTGATGTCATATATATATAATAATAATTTTTATTACACATCGTAATTTTAACATAAAATATTTAGGGAAAAAAAAATCTGGACCGATATGAGAACAAAACAAGACAAAACAATAAGGCATGGATGAAGATGAAACGAAACAAAACATTACAAGGATAAATTCAACAACAATTAGTTTCCAGCGAGCATGAACAAAATATTGGTTACAGGCTAAGCCGAGACACAGTGTCACCCCAGCCCTGTTTTATTCTATCCCCACTTCTTACAATTGGCGACTTCTATCTCCATTTTCTGAAAAACTGGAGATCGTTTAGTATGTAGAAGAGTTATAAATGACAAATGCACTCTTTGCTAAGGCAATAACAGGACAAACCATTCCTTCTCTCGATCAGTACATATATAATTATGATGTCCACAAATTGTGCACATGTAAAGTGCTCATTCATGGTGCTTACCGTGAATAGGCATTTTTCTTGTTTTTTTTAATTATGATGGGAAAAGGTGTGCATTGTTGCGTTGTTAACTTCGATGATACCCGCACAGTGCGATAGTGCGGCAAATGAAATTTGGCGAGTTGATTTGTCTAGACATCCAGTGTCTCGGATCTGTTTTCATTGCATAACTAAAATATACAAATGTATGCTGCAAATTAAACAAAAATATGGAAGGATTCAAACAATTTATACGGCAGTTTCCTGGAATGTAAACTGTGAAAGTAGGAATGATTAAAAAAAAAATAAAAAAATAATTACAATGAAATAAAATGAAAATTAAACAAAGATATGGAACAATTCACAGAATTAAATACTACAGTTTCCCGGAATGTGAACGGTGAAAGTAGGAATGATTGAAAGAAACAAAATAACAATAACGATATTACAATAGAATAAACTGAAAAGAAAACGACGACATGGAACAGTTAAAAGAATGTAATACTGCAGTTTCATGGAATGCAAACTGTAAAATTAGGAATGATATAAAAATCAATGATCACAAACAACATTAACATAACAATATTATAGCATAATGGAGATAAATTTCTAGACTGTTTTACCCCTATTACGATTTATGTAATATCTTCTGATATCCATTTTTAATTATTAAACTTCTAGACTTTATATCCACTGGCTTTTGCTAAGTATGCTTTTATTGGTACACTACGCCACTTTATGTCTATTACCTATAATTTTTAGTGTACAGTTTCGACAGAATTTTTTCAAGTTGTCACTTCTTGCCCAGTGCCTTAATTTGGAACAGTCTCTAACTTAGATCTATCAGTAATCAATTTCTCATAAGTAACCTTTTTATTCTTGCATTTATCCAGCCATTTTAAATCAGTTTTTGTATCGATTTCTGACCTGCCAACTAAAATGACCTCTTCAGTAAGGGACACTTCAAGGGGCAAGTATTCCCATTACGTATAAAGGCACAGTGAAACTATCATTTGGCTATGATTTTGACAAAAAGGAGGAAACAAATATAAAAACATGGTCATAGAGTTCTACAGATCATGTAATATACACTGTGTATATTAGTGGTAATGTGTATGGTCTTGGTCTTGAATGGTCTGACTTTTATCCTCAAATCTGGAAAGCATTTTTACTCTGAAAAACAATTTCTCAGGTCTCCCCGGCACTCCCAATACAGAACAGTAGGACAGTCCTGTAAAAAGTTGGCAGATCTACATTTTAGAAGTTTTAGAAAAATCAGTCTTTGTCTGGG
>OZ007577.1:27052088-27102088 GCA_963931925.1 Onchidella celtica
ACCTGGGTTGGCACATACGGTTTTTTCCCTGTAGCATGGCAGCATTGTAGCCTTGACAGATGTAAATTAATGCTGAGGTAAAAGTTCATTCGATGATGTCATTGTTTCTTTAAAACGATGGCAAAATAATCAAATGTACAAGGTTGGGGAGAGGGGAGTGGATGGTCTTTGCTTTGGAAGAAAGTAGGCTTGAATGATTTGAATGGCGGATTATGAAAGTGTCAGGTTGTCTTTACATGAGTTGTTCTTTGCTGTTTTGTTACCGTCAATATCTTTTGTGACTTTGAACAGTGCGGTTTTCTTGAATTGGTCCAAACTAATAGTGCAGTTTTGATGCCATTTTGGTTTGAAAAATAACTGTAAATAAGCGGTGTCAATAACTGTTATTATTATTTTTAAGAAAAAGGCCTTTTCTGAAACTTTTTTACAATGGCCTGAGATAGCATTCCTGAGCACTGTCAAGGCAAGTGATTTCCCCTTCCCCATGTATATACTGTGCACTCAATATTTGTACCATTTATTATGACAAGAGAGGATGATTTGAAGCATTAGTTTGGCAATGGAAGCATATTGGAAGTCCATAGGCACATGGGAACTCTCTGGGGAGGGGGGAGGGGAGGGAGAGAGGAGGGGAGGAGGAGAAGGAGAAGACAAGAGGGTTGATTTGGCCGACATTTTACACTAATGTTAATTAATCATCTTCTTTGCTTTCTCTGTCCAATTGTTTCCTTGTTTCCAGTTTCTTGCTTTGCCTAATTTTCATCACTGTTTAGCCCAATTACTTTTTTGGGAGGTGGGGGTGGAGGCCCCCTCCCCTCCTCCTCCTCATTGTACGCCCATGTAGAAGACCATTGTTCCAAAGTCCAGGATTATTTCATGATTTCAGTCTAGGGGTAAAGATATTTACAAATGTGGAGAAAACTTGAACGTCATGGGGCGTCTATTTGGGTGGGAAGACATTCTTGGTGAACTGGCCAATGAAATTGCCCGCTGGTCGGTAACTGGCCACGACGATGACCTTGCCGGTGGCGTCCTTGGCCTTGCCGACCCCAAGTTCTTTCGTGTCTTTCCACACCACCTGGGTAAAGTGACCTGTGGAAGGGGCAGAGATTAGGGGTCAAGATTTTGAGTTTGGAGAAAGTACATCGACACGATAATGATCACATTATGCTAGGAAAAATGCAAGACAAAAGACAGAATATAAAAGAACCAATGCTTTTTTCTACGTTATTGTCTCTATAAACTTGTCTCATGCATAATTCTTTCATGCCAAAGGCGGATAGACATATCCTGCTGCTGAAACAGTAGTTTCTAGTGTGGCAAACCAACGTAAGTGACTGTTCGTAATCAGAGACAATAAAGTAGAAAACGATAATGCTGTCAGTTACGTCATTTTTCCTTTGAGTGGCAGCATAGGGCAGAAAGAGACCCCACCAGAAGCGCGGACGGGCCACCTGCTAGGGGTCAGGGAAATTCATCTGTACTCAGTTGGTAAAGAAACAAACTGCACATAAGCCTTTATTGTGTACTGCAGGGTTCTGCTCGTCAGTTGCAATTGAAGAAATGTACCAAACTATTTATTGCGTCATTTTTTTTCCACATTGTTTCCACACCCTTCAACATCCACAAAGTTATCGTAACCTGTCGGGTTGAGAGCCAAACAAATGGTAGTAGTCGCAGATCCTAAAGGCAAAAAACCATGGTCGTAATAATACAAAATGTGGTAGAAATCACCTTGGCCATTAACACGACCTCAGTTCTTGTTTGTTCCATTTCCGTTTTCTGAAAAACTGGATATCTTTTAGGATGTAGTAGAGATATAACAAATGGATACTTTGACACATGTTCAAACACGTTGTGGCACTTATCAATTCTGTTTCACAATTCCGATTTATTCCAACTCCTTATCATAACATTAAGGCCGCAAACTTTTAAGGTCGAATTTCTCAGCTGTGCAAAAAGTGGCATTGGAACAAACTGGAATTGAGGTCTCGAATAGTGACAGGTAAACTGTGAGCTGAAATTCAATTACTATCGCCTAACCCATGACCCCCCGACAACGCAAGCTTTCTTTCGACACTCAGTGCAACAAGGGAAAGAATCCAGGTAAATATGACCATTTATAGTTTTTGTTCTGTTACGCCCCTTGCAAAAATTTCTCACACATTGCAACTGAAGATAAAACCAGGTCGAAATTAGACCGGTGGAAATTCTAAACATTCTAAACACATAAGCTGCACATTTATGGTTGTCTCAAAGGTGCCGTGACAAGCTGCATCGAATGCTAGACACAGGTCTGAAGTCACTGTACCATTATTACACCACAAACAGGATAGCCCTGCCTTACCAAGCCTACAGAAATATGCCTTCCCCAGCAACAGGATTCGCAATATCTTATACATCGTGATTATAATTTAAAATTATTTTTTTAAAGCGGTAAAACGGACTTATAATGGGTAAAATGAAATGCAATGAAGCATAGGCTACACATTAAGGTTTATTGCAATTGGTAAACGTTAAAATTCAAATACTGTGTGTTAGAAAAAGTGAGAATAACTTTGGTGTAAAATCACGAAAAATGTAAAATCACGAAAAGTAAAAATTAATAAACGGCTCAAGTCAGAGAAATGCATCTGTACTAGTAGTGTTGTCCCTGATAATTATTGCTTGGCCTAGCCTCTGCTACAGTCACGCACATTTCTTCTTTTCTCCAGTTATTCAGAAATTGTACTGGCTGAGCATTACATGCATTGGTCCCCATAATTTGCAAAGTTGACGATAGCCACAAGTGAAAATCATTACAAATACACTGACCTGTGCCCATGGATTGTTCTGAAGAGAAGTTGTGTTTCTTGATCTCGCTGTACCATTGTTCTGTTACTTCCTCACCTGAAGATGGCCGGGAGTGGGGGAGGAGGGAATGATAAGGGAGATGAAAACATAGAGGTGATGTATGACGAAACAGAAAGTCAGACCATTAAAACTGAATGTCGATATCTGAATCTGAATGAAAGAAATGTAACTGATACTGAAGGGATACTACAAAAATATTTACAAAGTAGGTAGACAGACAGAGAGACACTGACAGAGGGGTGGACAGACAGACAGACAGTGGGGTGGACAGACAAACAGACGGTGGGTGGATGGACGGACAGACAGACAGACAGATGGGTGGATGGACAGACAGACAGACCGGTGGCTGGACTGACAGAAAAACAGACAGATGGGTGGATAGACAGACAAACAGAGGGGTTTATGGACAGAAAGACAGACAGAAAGATGGTTGGACAAATGGACAGACAGACAGATGAACAGTTGGGCGGGCACAACACGGACAGATGGATGGATGGATAGATGGATGGATGGATAAATGGATGGATGGATGGATAAATGGATGGATGGCTGGGTGGATAGATGGATAGATGGATAAATAAATAGATGGATGGACAAACACTTAGCTAGATAGATGAATGAGGAGGAGAACACACTGACAAATGCAGCGTTATAGAGATATACAGTGAATGACAGAAAATAAAAAAATGCGCACATGCATGCAGACACACAAGTCGATACAGCTCCTCATACACACACACAGACAAGCACACACTCACAGGTTTGAGTTGGAGTTTGAGTTTGGAGACAGCATGTCAACATGATAACTGTCAAATTGTGCAAGGAAATAGCAAGACGATACACAGACTATAACAGAATGATAGGACAGAAAGAGACACTATCAATACCAGAAGCGTCCATCAATCACCCGCACACTCGCAGGTACACACAACCAAGGACACTCTGATTTGAACCATCCACCTCACACCTACCGGCGTAATCAGTGCCAGCACTAGACCACTTGTTAGCAATGTTCTCTCCGAGCCGCTCGCCCTTGAGCATGCACTCACTGTGAGCGAATTTGTTGTTCTTCACCAGATATTCTGCCCATTTCTGAGCATAGTCGTTCAAATCTGAGCTGAAAATGTTAAATGTAGGAAATAGTAATACTATTTATACAAAGAACGCTCAGCGTCACAATTTTAAGATAAAGAAAAATTACTAGGATCAATATTTGAGTAAATACTAGCTTAAAAATGTAACCTAATTATGAAGGAGCAGTCCTAGAATTTGATGAGACAATTTGGATTGATTGTATAAGCTTGTCTTCGTGGAGTTATGATGGGTGGATGGATGGATGGATGGATGGATGGATGGATGGATGGATGGATGGATGGATGGATGGATAGTTGGATGGATGGATAGATGGATGGATGGATGGATGGACGGATGGATGGATGGACAGATGGATGGAGGGAGGGAGCATTGGATGGAGGGATGGATGGATGGATTGATGGATGAATGGATGGATGGGTGGATGGATGGATGGATGGTTGGATGGATGGATGGATGGATGGATGGATGGTTGGATGGATGGACGGATGGATGGATGGACGGATGGATGGAGGGAGGGAGCGTTGGATGGAAGGATGGATGGATGGATTGATGGATGGATGGATGGATGGATGGATGGATGGATGGATGGATGGATGGACGGATGGATGGAGGGAGGGAGCGTTGGATGGAGGGATGGATGGATGTACGGACGGTTAGATAGATGGGGACAAGATGGTCTAGAGGCAAGGTGCTCGCCTCTCATGCCAAGGGTCCCGGGTTCAAAACCCGGCCGGTGCAGGCATGTTAGAAGTTTGGGATTTTTCTCATATTTTCATGTCCCTGATCCTATTGGGGGTAGGATCGAGTACCTAGTCTTCTCAGATAAGGACGAAAAAATTCGGAGGGCCCGTGTGCACGTTGCGCACGTTAAAGATACCTTGGCAGTTGGACATCGAAAAGAGCAGGCCGAACAGGCCGCTGCCCGGGCAAAATTAAATAAAAATTCATCCCTACCATTCCCTCCCCTCCTTCCTTATCTCCCCCCCCCCAAAAAAAAATACCCCCGCCGACCGGCGCTGCACTGTGGCGACGACGTGCCTGCTCCAGTTATAACTGGGCTGCAATGGCACAAAGGCAAATTTTCCGGATGGGATTAAAAAGAGTTATGCAAACGGATGGGTGGATGGATGGGTCCATGCACTCAATTATGCTTAAGAACACACACACACACACACACACACACACACACACACACACACACACACAAAACCCCAAATAACATCATTTTCTCATTCACTGCATAACCCCAACAAAACCACGCAATTTGGACCCACCCCGCCCCACCCCCTAAATATTGCCACCCTGAACCAGTAACTCCCCCACTAAACAGCTCACTAATTAGATTCCAAGTATTCATTCTCACCTGAGTTTCAGTGCTGGCACACCATGCCGTGATCGCCTATCGTTGTGAGCTTTGAGTGCTTGTGCCCTGAAATCCTTCAAGTTGACTTCTCCTTTGGAGTCCCCGGCTCCTTTTGAACTCTGAATGGAATACATTAATATAGTTGTTTGTCATATAAAATTATGACTGGACAGACGGACAGGCGGATGAACGGACTGGTGGACAGGCAAATACCTAGACAGACAGATGGACAAACAGATGGACGGACGGGCGGACAGGCCGATCGACAGACAGCCAGATGGTTGGACAGACGGACAGATAGGCAGACAGTGTAATAAACAGATGGACAAACAAAAGGACAGACAGCTAAACAGACAGATGGACAGATAGACACGATGGACAGTTCGACAGACAAACAGATACATAAAAATGTACAATGTATTTCTTTTTTTTCAATTTTTGTTCTTTTAACCTGGCCAAAAACTTGTTTCTTTCTGTTTGATTTTATCGTATCTTTTTATTATTTGATGTTAACAATTCAACAATTCAATTTTCTTGAATTTTTTTCCTCTGCCTGTATTTTCTGAGCTTCTCCAGCAATATTGTTATTTAGGGTCTCCATTGAAGGTTCTTCATCTGTGAGAGATTCAAATCTGCTCTGGTAACCAATTTGAAAAGTTATTTTATTTGTCTCAAATGTCTCTAAATGTGTCTTGAAAGGCCGCTGCCTTTTTATTCTCTTCAGTCTCATTAACTTTATGTTGATTCTAACTTTAACTCAAACTGTTAGCTGAGGGCATTGTAAAATACATTTAAAAACAAAAAAGACATTTTTTTTTTTGGCCATTTCCCAACATTACAAAGAGAAAAATGAACCAACTCACCATCATAATTACCGTATTTACTAATCCACACAAATACGATAGTGACCAAACTGTAGGGTAACCTATCCTCCAAATGGCCCCGCAATGTATAATGGCTATGTGGAAAGGCAATGGAGAACCAGATCTGCAGATAGCACTTTAGGGGTGTGGCTAGGTGTCTCAGAATTGTCAATACCAACGGGGTGGTTGGTATCTGGACGCTTGTTTGATCAGAGCAGTAAGAGGCTAATAAATTTGGTGGATTTTGTACATATAGATTGGGTGTGTGTGTGTGGCGAGAGGATTAATAAATGAACAGGTAAGGTCATCTCGCAGTCAGTGGCCCCTAAGTGCAGTTGCAGGAGATCATGTGTATGCTTTTATTGTGTTGTTTCCCAAAGAGAGAGAAGGAAAGAGAGAGAGAGAGAGAGAGAGAGAGAGAGAGAGAGAAAGAGGAGGGAAGGGAGAGATCGAATGAGAGGGGGGGAGGAAGGGAAGCTAGGGAGGGAAATATGAGAGAGCGAAACAGAGAGAGGGGGAAGGGGGGCCAGGGAGGAGAGAGAGAGACACGAAGCGAAAGAGAGTGGGGGAGGACGTGGGAGAGAGAGCCAGAGAGAGAAAGAGACATAGAGACAGACAGCGAGCAAAAGAGAGGGAAGTACAGAACAAGAGGGGAAGAGAAAGAGAAAAACATTGAGCGAGAAACAGACAGTGACAGAGAAAGAGAGAAACAGAAATAGAGCAGGAAAGAGAGAGAGGGAGAGAGGAAGACAGAAAGAGAGAGAGAGAGAGAGAGAGAGGGGGGGGGGAGAGTGAGAGGGAAACAGAGATGGGGGTAAAAACCGGAGAGAAAAAAGAATAATGATAAAACTGAAACACAGACATTAATGGCAATACTATTACAGCGGTATGAAATTGTGGATGTTGAACTTCTATTTCATCAGATTGTGAACTTGCCGGACTAATGACACATCATCCATCCATCTCTTCATTTACCCACATATCCATCCCATTCACCCATCAACCAAGTCATCCAGGCATCCATCAATTCTGTTCATTTACCCACTTATCCATCCACCCGACTCATCCATCGTCCACCCATCCATCCATCCATCAATCCATCCATCCATCAATCTATCATCCATCAAGCTATCATCCATCCATTCATCTGTAAACCCATCCATCCATCCATCAATCTATCATCCATCCATCCATCCATCTGTCCACCCATACATCCATCCATCAACCTATCATCCATCCATTCATCTGCCAACCCATCAATCCATCCATCAATCTATCATCCATCCATCCATCTGTCCACCCATCCATCCATCCATCAACCTATCATCCATCCATTCATCTGTCCACCCATCCATCCATCCATCAATCTATCATCCATCCATCCATCCATCTATCATCCATCCATCCATCAATCCATCCATCCATCAATCTATCATCCATCAAGCTATCATCCATCCATTCATCTGTAAACCCATCCATCCATCCATCAATCTATCATCCATCCATCCATCCATCTGTCCACCCATACATCCATCCATCAACCTATCATCCATCCATTCATCTGCCAACCCATCAATCCATCCATCAATCTATCATCCATCCATCCATCTGTCCACCCATCCATCCATCCATCAACCTATCATCCATCCATTCATCTGTCCACCCATCCATCCATCCATCAATCTATCATCCATCCATCCATCCATCTATCATCCATCCATCCATCCATCCATCCATCAATCTATCATCCATCCATCCATCCATCCATCCATCAATCTATCATCCATCCACCCATCAATCCATCCATCCATCCATCAATCTATCATCCATCCATCCATCCATACATCCAGCAATCTATCATCCATCCATCCATCAATCTATCATCCATCCATCCATCAATCCATCCATCCATCCATCCATCCATCAATCTATCATCCATCCATCCATCCATCCATCCATCAATCTATCATCCATCCATCCACCAATCCATCCATCAATCTATCATCCATCCATCCATCAATCTATCATCCATACATCCATCAATCTATCATCCATCCATCCATCAATCCATTCATCCATCCATCCATCTGTCCACCCATCCATCCATCATTCCATCCATCCATCCATCCATCCACCAATCTATCATCCATCCATCTATCCATCCATCAATCTATCATCCACCCATCCATCAATCCATCCATCCATACATCCATCAATCTATCATTCATCCATCCATCAACTATCATCCACCCATCCATCAATCCATCCATCCATCAATCTATCATCCATCCATCCATCCATCAATCCATCCATCCATCCATCCATCAATCATCCATCCATCCATCTATACATCCATCAATCTATCATCCATCCATCCATCAATCTATCATCCACCCATCCATCCATCAATCTATCATCCATCCATCCATCAATCCATCCATCCATCAATCTATCATCCATCCATCCATCCATCCATCCATCAATCTATCATCCATCCATCCATCAATGCATCCATTCATCCATCCATCAATCTATCATCCATCCATCCATCCATCCATACATCCATCAATCTATCATCCATCCATCCATCAATCTATCATCCATCCATCAATCAATCAATCCATCCATCCATCCATCAATCTATCATCCATCCATCCATCAATCCATCCATCCATCCATCCATCAATCTATCATCCACCCATCCATCAATCCATCCATCCATACATCCATCAATCTATCATCCATCCATCCAGCAATCTATCATCCATACATCCATCAATCTATCATCCGTCCATCCATCAATCCATCCATCCATCCATCCATCAATCTATCATCCATCCATCCATCCATCCATCCATCAATATCATCCATCCATCTATCCATCCATCAATCTATCATCCACCCGTCCATCAATCCATCCATCCATACATCCATCAATCTATCATCCATCCATCCATCAACCTATCATCCACCCATCCATCAATCCATCCATCCGTCCATCCATCAATCTATCATCCATCCATCCATCAAGCTATCATCCACCCATCCATCCATCAATCTATCATCCATCCATCCATCAATCCATCCATCAATCTATCATCCATCCATCCATCAATCTATCCATCCATCCATCCATCAATCTATCATCCATCCATCCATCAATCCATCTATCATCCATCCATCCATCAATCCATCCATCCATACATCCATCAATCTATCATCCATCCATCCATCAATCTATCATCCATCCATCCATAATCCATCCATCCATCAATCTATCATCCATCAATCCATCCATCCATCCATCAATCTATCATCCATCCATTCATCAATCTATCATCCATACATCCATCCATCCATCAATCCATCCATCAATCCATCCATTCATCCATCCATCTATCCATCCATCAATCTATCATCCACCCATCCATCAATCCATCCATCCATCCATCCATCAATCTATCATCCATCCATCCATCAATCTATCATCCATCCATCAACCCATCATCCATCCATCCACTCATCAATCCATCCATCCATCAACTATCATCCATCCATTCATCTGTCCATCCATCCATCCACTCATCAATCCACCCATTTGTTCATTTACCCACTTATCAATCCACTCACCAACCGACTCATCCATTCATCCAGATGGAAAGAAAGAAATAGCACACTGACAGAATATTAACAGATAAAATTAACAATGAAGTCATTTGTCCACACACACCATGGACAAAGTTGCTATGAGATGAGGTAACTGACCCATGCCATCAACTCCCAGGAGTGCTCAGTGCACATTGCCCATTACTATACTTCTATCTCTCTGATCTCTTGTGTATAAACTGAGTCACTGATCTTGTGGATCCGCCCAGCCAGTGGTTCTCACAGTTCCAGGCCACCCCCTCTCCCCTTGCGACAGGATACGGGCTTTGAGTTCGAGTTTGAGTTTGGGTTTTAGGCTTGTCAGCACGGAAACGACCACTTTACACAGTCTTTCTTGGGTACTCTATGTATGTTTGGTATTCAGAGCTTCAGTTTTAAATTTCATATGCAAAAGTAAATAGTTCCGTTAAAACATTACTGCAGTAGTAAAATTCTCAAAAATTGTTTTATATGGGCCCAGTGCAAATGACGCCACAGAGTGTTTTTGTTTTGTACTTCCGACATCTAAAATGGCGGGTGGATCAGCTGACGAGTGTTACTTCAAGATATGTCTAAGCGGTTAAAATGTCTACTGGTTGGATTGCAGTTGACTGTTATGTCAGGGGTGGAAAGGATGGATCCAAGCTGGTCAGATTCCTTACCATCCGTGTAAACAAAGGAAAGGAAGTGAAAGAATTGACCGAACGTCTCCCTTGTGCCTATACACACGTGTCATTTTTTATTGTGGTGAACTTTTCTTTTAGCTCGCCACCGATTGGTTCGCGATGCCTGACGTGCTCACATGCAAATCAGCTAACGAAACAAAATCAATGCTACCATCGTCATTGTTAAGCGTCGGTCCTGACAACTGAAATGGCTGATATCTGCAATAGGCCTATAGATCTGAAAATAATTTTGTAAATGTGAATAAAAGTTTTGATTATTATTTTTTTTTAGATCCTAGCGTCTTCCAGAAAGGACATAATGCGCTGTGGATCCACGGCAGAAAATAATTCTTTCTTAGGCTAGAAGCAATAGGCCTTCTGATCTATATAACAGAAGATATCAGGGCTTATTGTAAGGCACTTTAACATGTTTGGTAACAACAGTGATAAAACAATGTCAGTCCATGTACTGTTATCTAAGGCATTTTCCTGGCGGGGTGACCCAGTGTTTCGGGGGGGGGGGGGGAGCGTGTGGGCTGAACCAGGTGCCAGAGGTCACACGCTCTAATCTCACTCCGATTGGGGTCCAAACAACTGACTAAGGGGATTATCACACTAAGCCAGGAACGGCACAGTCAGCTGCTGGCAGACAAGGAGTGCACACCATAATTTCCTATGTTTTCTTACTAAATCCGGGAAGACACTATCATACTAAGCCCGGCCAGACACAGTCAGATTCTGGGCACTATTTCTTGGGTGTACATTTTGCTGGCAACAACTTGCTATGACGTTCCGGCCTTGGTATGATACCCCCGCCCCCACCCCATCCCCAAATGTCTCCCAGTAATTTTAATAAGGCATTCACTGACAGGGGCCCATATTTTTTTCAGTTACGTTGAAAAAGAACATAGTTACTCGTCGTCCACCCTTCCCCCAACTTCGTTTTTTTTCCCCCACCAACAAAAATACCGACTGCAAATGGAACATAACTGTACAAAGGAAGTATGCATTCTAATAAAATTTCACATCCGTGATCCATTGTAGGCCTGGCCCTCTCACTGGCCGAGTTTAATCGGCCGACAAGTTCCATGGTGACGTTACGACAATAGGTTTCAATGAGATCAAACATATTGGCTGGTGCGGGAGGTCTCGTTGAAATACAATGTCGTGACGTCACTTTTCCACTAGACGGCCGATCAAACTCCGCTAGAGGGCGCCAGGATATAAAGCTGAAAGAGAAGGCTGGAGACTTTTGCAAGTTATAGAGTGATATAGATTGATAGCGTTCCGGCTTCGTTGAGCAGCTCAGTAGAATGCACTACACTGCACCAAGTTTGTAAACTGCTAGCATCCCAAGACAAGACTAAAATCAATATACATTAATAACATAAGAGTGGTTCCTCTCTGTGGCATTGACAACCAGGGTAAACATTTAGATAGGTCCTTATCTATCCTACACTCATCTATGCACATCCAATCATCCATTAATCTATTTGGCCGGCCCTCAAGAGAGTCCATGCACTCATCTTGTACCGATGGATGGATGGATGGACGGAGGGACGGACGGACGGACAGACAGACAGACAAGCAGACAGACGGGCAGGCAGGCAGGCAGGCAGGCAGACAGACAGACAGTCAGACAGACAGACAGATAGATAGACAGACAGGCAGACAGACAGACAGACAGTCAGACAGACAGATAGATAGATAGATAGATAGATAGATAGATAGATAGATAGATAGATAGATAGATAGATAGATAGATAGATAGATAGATAGATAGATAGATAGATTCTGCCGTGCAGCACCATAGCTATGTCACAATGAATAAACTCACTCAGCTCCACTACAATTCAGGAAACCATCAGCTTATACTCAAGTGCTATGACCTCGATGTGCTACCGGCTTCCGATGCGGTCTGAAGTAAAATGACATCTTCATTTGCCCTTAACTTAACACAGCGACTGAGATCCCAACACATCGCAAACCCATAATTTCTAAACCCGTCACTTTAGCATATATTGAGAAGTATTGATTTCTGAACTGGTCTTGAAAAGTAGTATACCAAATTTACATGAGTAAAATACGATATTATGCTGAGGACAGCACAGGCTGGCCGTATAATATAAACCACACACGTGTACTCGCGCTACTGCAGATACAACTCCTTTTCTGTGTGTGTGTGTTTTTGCCAAACATTCTATAAATTCCTTCACAAAATTATTTTATTATTATTATTATTTTATTTTGCTTTTTGTTGTTGTTGTTGATAAAGGAGATATAACACTGTTTGAATGGAAATGCCTATCTTTCATGACTAAAAATGTATTTGAGACATGAAAAACGACCGTCTTAACAGCAAATTTGGGCTCCTGTGCAAAACAACAGTCTGCAGCCTGGCCCCTTCACAGCTACTCAGAAATGTGCATGCATGGGGCCCCGTAAACCCTTGGGGCTCTGGGGCAACTGCCTTGGGTGCCCATGCGCTCAGACGACTGATAAGAAATCCATTTCGAGGAAAGCAATCTGATTCTTTCCTTTCCTGTAAAACCAGGTCCTTCGCACTTATGTGGTTTCATGATAGGGCTAGTGATATCTTCTTTAGATCTGTCTGTCTGTCTGTCTGTCTATCTATCTGTCTATCTATGTGTCTGCCTGTCTGTCTGCCTGCCTGCCTGCCTGTCTGTCTGTCTGTCTGTCTGCCTGCCTGCCTGCCTGCCTGCCTATCTATCTGTCTATCTATCTATCTATCTATCTATCTATCTATCTATCTATCTATCTATCTATCTATCTGTCTGTCGGTCTGTCTGTCTGTCGGCCTGTCTATTAACTCTATCTCTCTCTCTATTTGTATATCTATCTATCTATCTACCTATCTGTCTGTGTGTCTGCCTGTCTGTCTGTTTGTCTAGTAACTCTATCTCTCGCTCTCTATCTACTTATCTCTCTGTCTGTCTGTCTGTCTGTCTGTTTGTCAAATCTGTCTGTCTGTTAAACTGTAGCTCGTTAAGTACACGTAACTGAAGCAAAGAAAGCCTACCGAGTAGGTTAATCAATAACCACTCACCTTTGAGCTTTTCCCACCCATTTCTCCGGCAGATCTTCACTTCCACTATCCCACTCTTACGCGCAGCACACGGCCTTGTCCTCACACTTAGAAGATATTACGAAGTCACTAGCACACAATTACTTTTAACAACCTCACGCATATAATGTGTCCTTGCTAAACTACCAACACGTCGAGGAAGATATTCCAGGCTTATAGATCTACCACAAGTGGTAGTGTATATATCTATGACCACAACAGAGTTTTCACACGAAGCCACGAGTCATCGCTATTTTAGGGAGACCCGCCGAAGTTCAATCAATATGAGACGAGGTCTAAAACCCAAAATGACCGAGCTATGTCGTGTTCGCACATAGCACGGATTGCGTCCTAATTCATATCCTGTTTTGACACAATCAGTCACACGAAGTACAGTCACTGGCGGTGTGAAAAAGATTGTATACATGATGTGTGAATTGTGTTCTGAGCGCCTAGCTGGCAGCTCCACATTGCTCCACCCTTTTTGGATATTTTCTTTGGATTATATATTAAATTCATGGAGATTTTTATATTGGATTATTTGTAAAGTTTTCCTGGTTCCAGTGATGCATTACTCATGAAGTTCCATTCTTGTGCTTGGGATTTATTTCTAAAAGTTTCCATCATGCTGGGTTTAGTTTTGTTCTACCTGACATTTTTTGCCACCGTACGTGAGGTGAGTTTACAAAATGTAAACAATGCATGTGTCAATCCAACTGGACACACATTGAGAAGGCTGTACACGAGTGCAGAATTGAGGACTATCGGAGCAACTTGCTGCAAGAAAATAAATCTGGACACGGCTATCAAAACAATTTGTTCTAGACTCAAGATAGCACGCATAGACACCACCTGTGTTACACATAAAAAGACCCGAAGAACAGCTAGAAAGGGAAGAAGAAAACAGAGAAAAATACAAGTGTGTATCCAACACCATGAGTCAGTCCATAAAAATAGAGCTGTAAACTGTAAAAAATCACCATTGCCTGTCATCAACAATAACAACTTGATATACATAGACTGCTCTAACATGATCCAAGAATATGTCACCAATCTTAGAATTTCTTGCCTGAATGCACAGTCCTGTCGAAATAAACGTGAAGAAGTGTGTAGCCTAATGGAAGATATGAACATGGACATACTTTGTATAACTGAATCATGGTTGCAGGAGACAGGAGATGACCCTATACTTGTTGAACTGTCACCACCTGGTTTTGCATGTAAATCATTCCCAAGAGAGGGTCGAAGGGGAGGAGGCATTGCTTTCATATATCGGCAAGACATCAAATCTGCAAATGCATTCAGGAATCTACCATCACTCGAAACAAAATTTGAAAGTTTTGAGGCAGCTTTTCTTACGTTGTCACCAATGCAAAACGTACTGTTTTATGTTGTTTGCATTTACAGACCTCCGCCATCTAAGAAAAATACATGTACCATCTCACAATTTCTGGCCGAGATGCAACAACTCCTATACCATCTTAGATCGAAAACAAAAAAATTCATTATAACGGGAGATTTCAATTTACATTTCGATTCAACTACATCTCTAGATGTTCTTCGTTTTAAAGAACTGTTAGAAGAGCATGATGTTATTCAACATGTAAATCAAGCTACACATAAATCCAACCATATTTTGGACTATGTCATTGCACCATTATCAGAAATGAACATTTTAAGTGTCAACATTCTTGATAAAGCTATTTCAGATCATTTCTTGATAACTATTGACACTAATTTTCCTAAACCTCTGACGATAAAGAAAACGTTTGAATCCAGGAACTTAAAGAACATCAACGAGACGGATTTCAGACATGATCTAAAAAAAAACTTGAATCAGGCAGCAAACAACATGACAATGGAAAACTTCAATGTTGCTCTAAAAACAACATTAGACCAACATGCTCCGGTAACACCAAGGACAGTATCACATCGACCATGGTCACCATGGTTCGCCCTTGAAATTAAGGAATTAAAACGTAAAAGACGCCAAGATGAACGGCGATGGAGGAAATCGGAATTGCAAGTTCACAGTGACATTTTCAAAGAAAGTAAAAACAATGTTGTAAAATTGATTCAGAAACTCAAACGGGGTTATTTTATCCAAAAATTTAGCAGTGTTAAAACGTGTAGAGATCTTTTTCTGCTCTCTGACAAACTTTTGGGGAAAGAAACAAGTTCGGTTTTTCCACAGGGTGACCATAAAGACTTATGTGAAATGTTTTCATTGTATTTTTATGAAAAAATTGAACGTATCAGATCTAATTTTAACAATGTTACCAATTTATTACCTGAACTATGTGTTTTTGAAGGCAGGAAATTGACTGATTTCCAGATGTTGTCTGAGACTGAGATTAAAGATCTTATCAAAAACTCACCATCCAAATCATGTGAATTAGACCCATTTCCGATGACATTTGTGAAATTATATCTTGATGAGTTATTGCCATCCATTACTCATGTAATCAATGTTTCTCTGAGAACTGGTGTTGTACCAGATTCTTTCAAACAGGCAATTGTAAAACCTTTGACCAAAAAAGCTGGGCTCGACGTAAACAATGTGAAAAATTATAGGCCTGTGTCAAACTTACCAATTGTGTCCAAGATCCTTGAAAAATCAGCGTTGAGGCAAATCATGGAGCACATTGAAATAAATAACTTGAATGAGATATTCCAGTCGGCATACAAAAAGGGCCACAGTACTGAGACTGCTATCCTCAGAGTAGTGAATGATATTCTTCTAGAGCTCGATAACAAAAGAGTATGTATTCTTGTACTTCTGGACTTGTCTGCTGCCTTTGATACTTTAGATCATAACATTCTATTACATCGTCTAGAAAAGACCTTTGGTATTGCAGGAAATGCACTGTCATGGTTTCAGTCCTATCTTTCAAATAGAAAACAATGTGTGAGAGTCAATGATAGTTGTTCTAATGTCCAAACACTCAATTTTGGGGTACCTCAAGGTTCTGTTTTGGGCCCAATTCTTTTCGCATTATACACCCAACCTCTTGCTGATATTTTCAGAAAATATGATCTTCAATACCACCAATATGCTGATGATAGCCAAATATATAAAGCATGTGATCTTGAAAACCTAGATGATACGATAAAAACAATGGAGCATTGCATACAAGAAGTTAAGAAATGGATGGATGATAATAAGCTAAAACTAAATGATGAGAAAACAGAAGTTATGCTCATAACGAATCCAAAACAAAAAATCAATCCACCAGATCTCAATGTAAATGGCCATCTTATTAAAATGACAAGTAAAGTAAAAGATCTGGGCACAATCTTAGATGCAGAGATGTCAATGTCACCATTTATTAGTCAGCTGTGTAAGAATCTTAATTTCCAGTTACGGAAAATCAGCAGTATACGGCACTGCCTAACTACTGAAGTAACAAAACAGCTTGTAACATCGCTGTTTCTCTCTAGGCTGGACTATTGTAACATACTGCTAAGTGGTCTTCCAAAAAGTAAAATCAATAAGCTTCAGTTAATCCAAAATAATGCTGCAAGACTAATAACAAGAAGAAAAAGGATAGATCACATAACACCAATATTTAAGGAGCTCCACTGGCTACCTATTGAGCAGCGAATAAAATATAAATTGGCTTTATTTTGTTATAAATGTGTCAACAACATGTCGCCAGAGTATATTTCAGAACTTATAGAACTGCATCGCCCTGCAAGAGCATTAAGATCATCTTCTGACAACCTTAGACTAAAAGTACCCGTAGTGAACCTAAAAAGTTTTGGTGAAAGGGCTTTCAGCCATGTTGGGCCCAGGGTGTGGAATGAGATTCCTTTAGATGTCCGCAGTTCGCAAGTATTTTCACAGTTTAAAAGGATGTTAAAATGTCATTTGTATGAGAGTTTCTAGTCTATGTAAAAGCTATCTATTATTATTATTATTATGTGTGTATCAATGTGGGTTGTGTGTGTGAGTTTACCCATGTATTTTTTGACATGTTTCTGTAAAGCGCAGAGAGCATTTTTGTAATGGATATGCGCTATATAAATGCCATCCATTATTATTATTATTATTATAAAATTCCTGGCGCGTGTATGTATGTATGTATGTATGTATGTATGTATGTATGTATGTATGTGTATGTATGTGTGTGTGTGTGTGTGTGTGTGTGTGTGCGTGCGTGCGTGTGTGTGTGTGTGTGTGTGTGTGTGTGTGTGTGCGCGTGCGTGCGTGTGTGTGTGTGTGTGTGTGTGTGTGTGTGTGTGTGACAAAAACCAAGGAACAAAGAAATATGTGTGGGCGGCATGTAATTAGTGGACTAATTGATTCAGATTGACCTCTTTGTTTTCACAGCTTCTCTGACCTTGCTCTTGCACCTGTTTTGGTTTTTTTTTTTAAGAATATGTTTTCTTCTTCTTGCTTTTGTTGTTGTTGTATTTTGTACATACGTGCAATACTAGTTTGATCCCTCTTGGGGATGGGGGTGGTAGGGATTTTTTTTTTTTTAATTTCTGCCCAGGCAGCCGGCTTTATTAAGCCTGCTTTTCTTGACTTCCAACTGCCAAGGTGTCTTTAACGAGCGCAACGTTTTTCGTCTTTATCCGACAAGACTAGGTGCTCCATCCTATCTAACATAGGATCAGGGACAGGAAATTCCCCCAAAATTTCCAACATACCTGCGCCGACCGGGAAGCGAACCCAGCACCTTCGGCATGAGAAGTGTACACCTTGTTTTTAGGCCAGTATGCCCCCACTGACCTACTTAATTTGTGTCCTCGAGACTATAGGCAAAAAACGGATCTCGTGATAGTTATCAGTTCACGGGTCAAATCACTAACTCGCTTGATGAGGGTTCTGTTTCTCTAATCTGAAGCAGGGTCGGTGTTAGGAGCCGCGGGGCCCCATAATTATAATCGTTGCAGTTTCTTGTGAAACCTGCAATGTGGTGTCACTGTACGTTGCAATGTGTTGTATGCATCTGACAAGACTAGAGTACCCTTAGCGAGGGACCTATTAGGTGTGCAATAACTATAATCCTTGCTGTTCTCTGTAAAACCTGCAATGTGGTGTCACTGTATTGTTGCAATGTGTGGTATGCATTTGACAAGACCAGAGTAGCTTAAAGCGGGGCCCTCTTAGGCGTGCAATAATAATAATCCTTGCTGTTCTGCGTAAAACCGGCAATATGGTGACACTGTATGTTGCAATGTGTTGTATGCATTTGACAAGACTAGATTACTTTAGTACTGGACCTCTTGGGCGTGCAATAATTATAATCCTTGCTGTTCTCTGTAAAACCTGCAATGTGATGTTAGGCGTATGTTGCAATGTGTTATTTGACACGATCAGATTACTTTAAAGAATGGCCTTCTTAATGTGCAATGTCTATAATCATTGCAATTCTCTGTAACACCCGCAATGTCATATAAGTGTATGTTATAATGTGTTGCTGTGACAAGACTAGATTATCCCAGTAAGGGGCCCTCTTTACGCGCGCAATAATTATACCCGTTGCTCTTCTCTGTAAAACCTGCGAAGTGATGTAAGTTAGGTGCATATTGAAATGTGTTCCTGGTGTGTATTTGACAAGACTAGATTATCCTGGCACGGGGTCTCATTGGAAGCAAGTATTCCAAATTGGCTGAGAGTCGGCCCTGCTCTAAAGATCTCTTGTGGTCTCACTTTCCAAAAATTTGTTGTTGTTGTTGTTGCTGCCGTTGCTGTGGTTATCAGCACGTCCATTTATTTACGCATGAAACAAATGACCGCAATGGCAAAATTGCATCTGCTGTGTAACTTGACCTGGCTTTAACAAACAACCCAACCAACGACCCTGCGTCAGTCCAATGCGTAGGACTGACCTCAAGTTAGCTCATGCGAATGGCATCATTCTTACGTAGATCCGCTGGTTACGACATTTCACCCCCTTCGGTTGGATGTAGGAAATCTGTCCCTGGGTTATGACATTCTGCCGACATCGATATGACGTAAGAAATCCATTCTACGTAAACCGACCAATCTTACCGAAATTCTATACAAATCTGCGTCGGACTGACTGCAGAGAGGATGGCTGGTAACACATTTTATGTTATAACAAATTGAGAGAATGTGAAATTATTCATTCTTCGCTTTATTTCAAGGGCTCGAAGCAAGATATCGAGGTAAGTAATCTGTGACATTTGAATTCTGTCAAAGTCCAAGTGGCAAAATATAAACGGGAAAAGCCGCAAAGAGCGATTTCAGTGCCTATCTTAAGGCATTTAGTTTCATGAGACTGAATTTTTCTATAGGTGTTTGCAGTTCAAGGCATAGCCTTTCATGACTGTGCCGAGCGCTCTATTGCTAGTGCATTGAGACTTGATGATTCACACGCAAAGAAGTTGTACAAAACACCTTTGTAGTAATTGTAAGCCCACATGCTGATTACATCAAAGGAGCCGGATCTATGAAAGGAAATTCTGGTTACACTGCCTTTATTAATTTTGCAGAAACGAGGGAATCACGGAACAAACCCATTGTTTACCAAACCCTGCGGATTTGGCGGTTCTGCACGACGGCAGACAACATGTTAAATGCCCATGACCGGAACGACACAGTCAGCTGCTGGCAGACAAGAAGTGCACACCATAATTTCCTGTATTTTCTTAGAAACTGCGTAAAGACTCTATCACACTAAGCCTGGCTAGACACGGTCAGCTTCTGCCGTTATTTCTTGAATGTGCATTTTGCTGGCAACAACTGGCTGTGACATTCTGGGCTCAATATGATACCTCCTTAAGCTACTTTGAACAGCTAAACAAACAATAAGGATCTGTTCACACGTCGTGGTATCACAAACTAAATTAAATTATGCATGCAGAACGGATTTGCCTGATTATTGGTAGCATAGGAAACAGTTTTGTCATTTTGATCTCCAGTGTCATTTTGACTCAGGCTCATTCAAAATGAATTTGACACGGGAATAGGAGTGAGAGAGCGAGAGAGAGTGATGGAAGAGAAGACAAAGAGTAGAAGGAGAGAGAAGGAAAGGGAGGGAAGAAGTGACAGAGAGAAAGAGACAGAAATGGAGAGACGGAAAGAAGAAAGAGAGAGAAAGAGAGTGGGGAATAGAGAGACAAACAGAAGCGGGGCAGAGAAAGAGGGAGAGGAAGGCAAAGAGATAGCTTAAGAAAGAGAAAAAAGCAACGAGAGAAAAGAGAGGGAGAGAGACAGAGAGAGAAAGAGAGAAGAGAGGAATGGAGAGAGCGAGGGATAGAAAGAGTGAGAGAGAGAGAGAGAGACGGGGAGAGAGAGAGATAACAAAACCTGTTCATGCCATGTTTAGTCACAAGAGCCCAGCTTGAAAGTGATCTTGAAAGTGACATGAACAAAATTTGCCAGCTGTTACGTTTGCCAACCACGTTGTGGATGATTAAGTGCAAAAGAATGTTTTATTTGCACAGTATGTTGACCTTTCCCTCCACTGCACAGTGATGTATTCTTTAGACTGGAATAAACTATTAATTAGTTGTTACGAAATTGTGTACACATGTACAGAGTGGGATGAAAGAGAGATCAAAAGGCAGACAGCAGACACAGGGGGAAACATGTTTTTAATAATGTATACAGTATATGAAGAAAGAAAAAGAGAAAGAGAGACAGAAAGAGAGAGAAAAAGATATTGGCGGTAAGGGAGGCATAGACAGAAAGAGAGATCAACAGGCAGACAGCAGACACATGCACAAAATATAGAAAGAGAGAGAGGGGGAAATATACAAGGAGAGAGAGAGAGAGAGAGAGAGAGAGAGAGAGAGAGAGAGAGAGAGAGAGAGAGAAGATGAAAACGAAGGTTTGAGTTAAGAGAAAGCACGTCGGCACCATAACGGTCACATTGTGCTAGGAAAAAGCAAGATGGTGGAGTAAGAGAGAGAGAGAGAGAGAGAGAGAGAGAGAGAGAGAGAGAGAGAGAGAGTTAGAGAAAGAGAGAAAAAGAGGCCAACAGGCAAACAGCAGACACACATGATGCACAAAATATACAAAGAGAGAGAAGGGGGAGAGTGTGTGTGTATGTGTGTGTGAGAGAGAGAGAGAGAGAGAGAGAGAGAGAGAGGACGAAACGAAGTTAGAGTTTGGAGAAAGCATTTCGACACGTTAACGGTCACACTGTGCTACGACAAATCAAGCCGATAGACAGAACATAACAGAAGGACAGAACATGTGGAAACCCCGGGAAGCGTCCACAAAGAATGAGAACAAGAATAAAAATGTGCACCAATGAGGCTAGTATTATGTATGTGCGATGCGCTACACAGCATTGTTATGACATGATAACACATCACACAAAACCTTTGACCCCGCGGCAGAACTGTATCATACTGAGACATCATAACAGACAATGGCAGACGTAACACAAAGTCCAGTCACAGTGCTCTGCTAAATGAGTCATATTGGCCTAATAAGCCTCGTGATGTATTTAAATGTTAGGTTGTTGACAAAAGTTGTCACACTGTTTGGTGGCATGGTGTATGAGTACATAGGTCGTTGACATAAGAGCTGTCCGCGTTGACAAATCATCAGTGAAATCTTCGGTTCAGTGACATAAATTTGTTTAATCTTTAGAGTATTACATGTATGCGTAGATGAAATGTGCCGAGACAGATAGATAGATAGATAGATAGATAGATAGATAGATAGATAGATAGATAGATAGATAGATAGATAGATAGATAGATTCTGATGTATGGATGGGCGGATGGGTGGGCGGGCGGGTGAGCGGCGGACGGGCGGACAGACAGTCAGTCAGTCAGGCAGGCAGGCAGGCAGACAGATAGACAGATAGATAGACAGATAGACTGACTGGCGGACGGATGGATGAATGGATGGGTGAATGGATGGATGCAGGATGAATGGCTGGATAGATGGATGGATGTTGTAATTTGACCATTATTATACCCAAACGAAATCTGGCTTCAAATCAAACAGCTACATACAACTAACCCCCCCCCCCCACCGGGGGGCACTCTGAGCAAAACAAACATCACTTGGCACTTGCTCCAATACGGAGACTGGACGACACGCCCCTGTGCACAAATCTGCACCAGTGACAAGCATGTGTATTAGCGGCTGTTGCCTGGGCATAGTGCACATATTTATGAAAATCTCTGAGTCATTAACCGTGGTTGATCAATGAAATTGGTTCAAATGTGGAATTGAGTGAAGCTGGCAGGGGCGGATCCGTTCTGAGATTGTGTAATGTAAATGTGAAGGAGAACTATAGGTGCAGTGAAGAAGATAAAGGCGTATATGCTGATATAGTGTAGTTTGATGTGAACTTCTCTCTCCATATCTTGGAGCACACACTTAATTATGCACGTATACCTGGTGTAGTTATGATACTTTCCCTGGAGAGAGAGAGAGAGAGAGAGAGAGAGAGAGAGAAAGAGAGAGAGAGAGGACAGAAAGAGAGACGCACACACACACAGACAGAGAGACAGTGGCAGAGAGAGAAAGACAGAGAGAGAGACAGAGACAGAGCGAGAGACAGAGACAGACAGTGAGAGAGAGAGAGAGAGAGAAACAGAGGACTACACTGAGAGAGGTATAGTGGGCGAAAGCGGCCTTACCCTGGGCAACGCCGGGAGCCTCAGCCGCTGGTTAATTATGTTGCTAAATAAAAAAGTCACTGGCAGTTGAAAAATCAGTGACAAAATATTGGTTTTTGATAATATTATACAAATATCAATTTTAAGTGTCAGCTGTAGCCTCCACCCTTAATTCATCGAACATGATTTATGTACAGGATATTATTGGCTAAGTTAAACGGCCATGGTGCAATCGTTAAAAATACAAAGCTGCATAGCTATCTAAGCTCTTCGTAAACTCATACTCCTTATTGAAATAGAAAAGATGTAATTGTCCTCAGTGGACTCTGTCTGGGTCATACCCACGGCACACACCGTTTTTTACTCAGGGAGGAAGAACCCCCCCCCCCCACTTTCCCCCACCGGGGAGGCGGCTCCCCCCCCCTCCCCCCCCCCCAAATGTGCAGCCTGCAATGGCAAACTATCAATAAAACATACTGTGGTATGTGGTATTTTGGGATTCAATATTTTGTCTTAAAGGAGCGTAGGAGCGTGTTCCAATCACAGTGCTTAACTGTGAGCGACAGTTAGACTGACCCGCCCCCAAGACCGTGGGAGGATGGGAAAGAATCGTATAAAACCCCGGGCCTGTCAAGCCCCAAGCACTGCGTCTCTTCCCCCAGTCGAGAGCAGGTGTGTGTGTTATTGAATAAACGTCTTTTGTGCCCTACAATAGACTTATATTCTTCTTTGACAGGTACGTGCTCTTTAATACTTATAATACTGTTCTTGCTGATTTTAAGATGATAATATCAGATGCTATCAGATATTTACGATGAGTGTAACTCTGTAAGCAATAGATATATTTTCCTCATAAGTATATTATACGACTCGGGAAGTTATGATACCAGTCACTATCATAATACACATGTACCAGAGTCCTAAGCTGTGGTTATGCTGTTTATATTGTTTTAGATACATGTACTGAAATGCCGTGTACTGTTAGCCTAACCGAGCAGACTGTTTGCTCACTAGTGTTATGTTAGATCGCTGACCACGATATTGGTGCGTACTGAATGTTTAGAAGTCTTTAGATAATACTATTCTCTCTCTCTCTTTCTCTCTCCTTCTCTCTCTCTGATATCGCACATCTCATGCTGTGTTTATTATCTTCACTCTTGATTTATTTACGTTTTATACATGTATTATTATTATGCTAGTCGTGTTAACTATGCCATGTGACATTACATGTAGACTATATATTTGTCTTGTTGTTAATTGGTATACTGTTACACGACTGCGTCTCTTCCCCCAGACGAGAGCAGGTGTGTGTGTTATTGAATAAACGTCTTTTGTGCCCTACAATAGACTTATATATTCTTCTTTGACAGTGTGAGCAGTTTTACCGCCCTGGCACGAACCGAGTGAATGTTGCGGCCTAACCAGCCGCAGTAACAAGAGTGAAACCCACATGAATGGTTCATCTACACCATATCTACACCTTCACCCCCACCCTCACCAGCCACATCTTGTTACAATTTCTGGCGCCCAACGTGGGGCGGTAACTGACTGTCAAACGGGAGCGGAATGAGGACACAGCCTGGAACTGTATGAGTTGTATTACGAGGCACCGTGACCGGAGTGACCACGTGTGAGTATCTCCGGTGCGCTGGCCTGAGAGCTGCAGCTAAGGCTACGAGACTGACGACCCACCCAGGGATTCGCCGCTGACCTCGAGACTGACGACCCACCCAGGGATTCGCCGCTGAATGGGCCCCAACGTGTGTTGCAACGTTGTGACTTTGTGTTGAACTGTATTGTTGTGGTCAGTAATTTAACTGTCTGTGTTTGTGTTACTACCTGTTATTAGTGTTAATATGTGAATTGTTGCTAGAGGTTATCTCGGACGAATATTAGCCTATTTCAGACCATTCTTTACACAGAAAAAACGGAAGAGAGGGACTGATCACCCCTGTCGTTTGGATTTCGTCTGCGGTGGCCTCAGCTGTTCAACATGTCTAATTTTTATTTGTATTAATTTGCTTCCTTTGATGAGCATGCTTATATTCATACTAACTGCTATTATTCAATGCCATTCTTTTATGCATTTAGTTACTTGTGCGACCCTAAACCCTTAATAGGTTGTTATTTTCAGCTATCTCTATTTATCTGTTTCCTGACACCCCGTGCAGCGATGCAGTAATTAGCACTTCATGAATAGTATTGTTTCTTCTGGTTGGTGTGGTTTTCCACCCCTTCTGGCCTTTCCCTTTTCTTATACTTTAGTTTAGCGTTTGCACCGAGTGACCTTTCTGTCCCTCCTGCAGTTTCTGGCACATTGTCGTTAGTTAGTGTTCGTATGCACGGAGATTTCGCACGGTCAGTATCAGCGATAAAGACATTATCGGCTCTCCGGTGGTCTCCCGACTCTCTAGAGTCCTGGGCACGAGCACCTTGACGGCTATAAATCAGATGCAATTAACAAGCATTCCTTTGGGTCCATCGTCCACACCACCCTCCATGGTCCGCTTAGTGTAGTAATGATGTCGTAGCAAGTGTCGTATTGTTTATGACAAGATAACGCGGGGAGTGGGAAATGTTCGCGTGGCTGAGAAATTGATATTGGTCGAGATTCCTACAGGGAACGCCGTTGCGAATTAATTGTTGTTCGTCTTTATCTGAAATTACTTGACCCGGCGGTGAACGTTAATTATACCGCTGTGTTTTCGTTCGTGTACTGTACCGTGACGCACTGACCGCCGTGCAACCGATACGCCCCCTCCCGTTTAACTTCGCGGTGTAGCTGGGAGCGTAGAAGTGTCTGCATTTAAGCATATTATTTCAATACTGTAAAGTTTTAATTGCTCGAGTTGTTTATTGATACTTTTCTGTCATAAATAGTGATTGATAGATGGCGTCCAGAAAGACAGCAGTTGCCGCGGCAAAGGAAAACTCAGACCTTCAGTCCATTCTTGATTCAACAGATTTACTGAGGCCTGAGGATAGGGAAGAAGTCGTTAAGAAGTTGCGGGGCCCTAAAACTCCGTCAGGTTCTGCAACGGAAGAAAATGTTAATACAATGTATCCTATGAGGGCAGCCGAGCAGCCCAGATTGTCTACTTTTTCGGGGGACGATGGAGTTTCGTCTCACTGCTCGTATTTGCAGTGGCGTTTGGAGGTTAAAGACCTCCAGAGGTCACAAATTTATCAAGACCGCATATTAGTTGCTGCAATGCGTCGTTCGTTAAAGGGCCTCCCTGCCGATCTTATTGTTCAGATGGGAGAGGAAGCAACGTGTGACGGAATATTACACAATTTAGACTCTTTATATGGCAATATTCTACCATCGGCCGATCTCCTCCAAAAGGTGGCAACAGCTGTACAGACACACGATGAGTCTGTGACAGCGTGGGCTGTGCGCCTTCAATCATTAGTAGCCCAGATATCGCAAAAATCTCCACCGCTGATGACATCAGCGGGTGCGGCCGACATGTTGAGGTCGAGATTCTACCATGGTATGGTAGATCTCACCATGCAGCAGGCCATCAAGCACAAATACGACTCAAATTTAGATTTTGAGAAATTGTTGGTTGCCGCCCGCGTGGAGGAAGTAAAAAGTAAAACCTCAGTCACGGCATCGAGGCCAACCGTCCACAGTCTGGAACAGGTGGCTGACGGTGATACTGTACTTAGATTAGAGCGCAAGATGAGTAGTTTGGCAAAAGCAGTAGAGGGGTTGAAAATGAACGCTCGACCTCAGACTAGAATTAATGTTACAGAACCTAGATGCTATCGTTGCAATAGGCCTGGCCATAAACAAACTCAGTGTCCTTTAAACGAACGGAGTCTGGGACGGCGGGGCGACTCCTAGACGGTTACAATCAAAGCCCTGTGCCTTTAGTTGGACGCGCTAATGAGGTCTTCGTTAGTCTGAATAATGTTTGTACGAAGGCATTGCTGGACACTGGTTCTATGGTGTCGTGCCTTTCATATCAGTTTTGTGTAAACAGAAATATTGATGTTCAACCCCTGTCCTCTGTCATGGAAATTTATGGGGCAGGTGGGGAAACTTTAAAGTATAAAGGTGTTTGTGAGATTAATGTGTCTTTGTCGTTTTGTTCCAAACCATTGACTGCGCTTTTCCTTGTAGTGCCGGACACGCAACATAACAAACGTGTCCCCGCCCTAATTGGCATGAATATTCTGCAGGAGCTTGTGCCACTATGTTCTCAGGCTGTTTCTCTTCCATCCGCATGGGAATTAACGCTGGGGGCGGTGATGTCCCATGTGTCAGCCGTAAAGAGTGATAGAAATCTTGGATTTCTTTGTACTAATAGTCAAGAGACTTTGCGGCCTGGTGAGTCGAAAATGATTGCGGGAAATTTATGTATGCCGGCTCTGACAGCCCCTATCACAGTCATACTAGAAGAGTTCACCAATGGTTTACCTGGCGGCATCAGAGTGAGCTCAGGGGTGATTGATCTTAAACCCATGAAATCAGTTAGTCAAGTAAATGTACTAGTTAGGAATACGTCAGCTCGTACGCTAACTATTCCTACGCGCACTAATGTTTGTTCCGTGCAAGTGGCGCAGATTCAGACAAAGTCAAATCAGATTGCAGAATATCCACACGTGTCTGATGTCACCGAAGCGATGTTACAGACCATACCATCTAATGTGACTGAAAGCGAGGCGCGTCAGTTGGAACAACTCTTAAAGAAATATAGCCATATCTTCTCGAACCATCATTTGGACTTGGGAAAAACTAATATCACGCAACACCATATAAAGCTAACAGATGAAACACCATTTAAAGATAGATACAGAAAGATTCCCCATGCGATGATTGAAGAAGTTAGGAAAGAGATAGCTGATATGTTGGATCAAGGCGTGATTCGTCCGTCACAAAGTTCGTTCAGTTCGCACTGCGTTCTAGTTCGAAAACCAGATGGAAGTTTACGAGTATGTATAGATTACCGAAAGCTAAACGCGAGAACAGTCAAGGATGCCTATGCTATTCCAAGAATTGAAGACACCTTAGATGCGCTTCATGGATCCCAGTATTTTTCTTCACTTGACTTAAAAAGCGGATATTGGCAGATTGAAGTTGCGGAGGAAGATATTTCAAAAACTGCTTTCACGGTTGGGAATTTAGGTTTCTATGAATGTTGTCGTTTACCATTTGGCGTTACCAATGGGGTTGCAACTTTTCAGAGATGCATGGAAACATGTATGGGAGACTCGAATCTCAAAGACTGCCTTCTTTACCTAGATGATGTCATTGTATTCAGTAGAACTTTTAAGGAGCACCTTCAGAAGTTGGAGACAATTTTCAGAAAACTGTCTGATGCGGGACTTAAACTAAAACCTTCTAAATGTAAATTTCTCCAGAGTGAATTGAAATATCTTGGACATGTAGTTTCCAAAGACGGCGTGTCTTGTGACCCAGAAAAAATAGAATGCGTGCAGAAATGGCCAGTTCCAAAGACACTTAAAGAACTCCAGAGTTTTCTAGGATTCGTTGGTTTTTATCGTCGTTTTGTACCAAACTTTTCTTCTATTGCCAAACCCCTTCATAGGCTCCTACAGGACGTCGGGGGAAAGAGGGGCAGCACTAAACTAGTTTGGAGTGACGATCAACAGGCGGCATTTGATCAGTTAAAAGATCTTGTAGTTGACGCACCTGTTCTGGCTTATGCCGATTACTCTAAAGATTTCATTCTTCACACTGATGCTTCATCTGAGGCGATAGGTGCTGTTTTGTACCAGGAACAGGATGGCAAGAAACGTGTGATAGCGTTTGCAAGTAGAGGTCTTTCTAAGTCTGAGAGAAATTATCCTGCCCATAAACTTGAATTTCTCGCATTAAAATGGGCTGTTACTGAGAAATTTTATGATTATTTATATGGAAACAAATTCTGTGTGTACACTGATAATAACCCACTGACTTATGTAATGACTTCAGCTAAGCTTGATGCTACTGGTCACAGATGGGTTGCGCACCTCTCGGAATTTGATTTCGAATTGAAGTACAAACCAGGAAAGTGTAATCGAGATGCGGATGGTTTGTCTCGGATTAAATGGCCATGCACTGTCCATAGTAATGTAATTCAAGCAGCCCTACAGGGTTCCACTGTTGATACATCCCTGAGTGATATTTTGGATAGTGGCACAGATTTAGAAGATAGGGAGGCTGATAACATTCCTGACAATTCAGCCTTGTTTGAACAGGTTGACACAAAAATTGACTGGGCCAACGCTCAGCTATGTGACAGAAATATTAATGAGGTGATATCGTGCATAGAAGGGTCCGTATCAAAGTCGAAGTGCACTACGGGTGTAAGGCAACTTCTGAAAGAGGGAAGTAATCTGAAAATGAAAGAAGGTGTATTGTATAGGCAATGTCATGAACATGATAATACCATCTTCCAGTTGGTGTTGCCTGTGGCTTTCCGCCGGAAAGCTTTGAAGGGAGTTCATGATGATTGTGGGCACCTTGGGATTGATAAGACTTTGGATCTCTTACGTAAGCGATTCTTCTGGCCTGGCATGTCACAGGACGTGAAAAGATATATTGCTTCGTGTAAACGTTGTGTCTGCAGGAAGGCAGATACACATCAGCGGGCTCCTCTCGTAAGCATTACGACAAGTCAGCCTATGGAATTAGTTTGCATTGATTATCTGTCTCTTGAACCTTGCTCAGGAGGGATAGAAAATATACTTGTCATCACTGATCATTTCAGTAAATATGCACAAGCCATACCGACGCGTAATCAAACAGCACAAACAACTGCGAAAGTCTTGTTTGATAATTTTATTGTTCATTACGGTCTACCCGCTAGACTTCATTCAGATCAAGGACGAGCCTTTGAAAGCGGAGTCATTCAATCTCTATGTCAGATCACAGGTATTAAAAAGTCCAGAACAACACCTTACCATGCCCAAGGCAATGGTCAGACTGAGCGTTTCAACCTCACACTGCTGGACATGCTCGGCACTTTGGCTGATGAACACAAAGCCAATTGGAAAGCTTTTGTACCTCAAATGACACACGCTTACAACTGTACCCGACATGCTTCCACAGGCTATTCACCGTATTTTCTTATGTTCGGTCGCGAACCCAAACTTCCGATTGATCTTGAATTTGGTTTGTTAGAACAGTCGATGCCGGTACCATCTAAATCCTATCCGATTATGTGAAAAATATCCAGGAGCGTCTGGACTATGCTTATAGATCAGCTCTTAAAGCCTCCGAAAAAGCAAAGCACTCGCAGAAACAGTGTTATGACAGAAAGATTCAGGGAGCTGCTATTCAACCAGGTGATCAAGTTCTTGTTCGAAGACTTGCTTTCACTGGGAAACATAAACTAGCAGATAGATGGCATTCCGATGTTTATGTAGTATTGAAAAGACCTAATTTAGACATTCCTGTATATGTCGTGCAAAAGGCTGACGGCCAAGGTCCTAAAAAGACATTACACCGAAATTTGTTGCTACCCTTCACACCGAGAGGGGTTGGCGAGCAACCTGATAATGATAAGGTGACTGTTTTAAGTCGCGCCCCACGAAAATGCAATAGGTCCGTCGCGAATTTGCGAGAGCGACATGAGTCTTCTCCTTCAGATTCAGAGCAAAGTGTTTGCGTTATCGAACGGTCAGACTTAGAGACGAACGCAGTTCGAATGTCAGGCGCTGATGACCATCTGTCATCCAACCACGACATTAGTTCTCTGGCAGATTCTGAGTCCAGTGAGACTCCGGTAGAAATTCAGTCGCCTAGACGACGACGAAGGCCAAGATGGATGATATCTGGTGACTTCGTTATTTCACAACAATTAAGAACTTTAAGAGATAAAGTTCGGGACTCTTTTATTTTCCGTAAATTCCGTAGACATTAATGGTATGCATTATTCCAGTTGACTTGTCCGAGACCTCAGATGTGTCTTAAGGTTTCAGTTAGGTAGTTTTGTTCTTATTTCTTTCTTGTTTATTCCATTCTGAGCAAAAATCGGGACGATTTTTGGTGTTCAGGGGGGAGTAGTAACAAGATGTGGCTGGTGAGGGTGGGGGTGAAGGTGTAGATATGGTGTAGATGAACCATTCATGTGGGTTTCACTCTTGTTACTGCGGCTGGTTAGGCCGCAACATTCACTCGGTTCGTGCCAGGGCGGTAAAACTGCTCACACTGTCAAAGAAGAATATATAAGTCTATTGTAGGGCACAAAAGACGTTTATTCAATAACACACACACCTGCTCTCGTCTGGGGGAAGAGACGCAGTCGTGTAACAGTATACCAATTAACAACAAGACAAATATAGGCTACATGTAATGTCACATGGCATAGTTAACACGACTAGCATAATAATAATACATGTATAAAACGTAAATAAATCAAGAGTGAAGATAATAAACACAGCATGAGATGTGCGATATCAGAGAGAGAGAAGGAGAGAGAAAGAGAGAGAGAGAATAGTATTATCTAAAGACTTCTAAACATTCAGTACGCACCAATATCGTGGTCAGCGATCTAACATAACACTAGTGAGCAAACAGTCTGCTCGGTTAGGCTAACAGTACACGGCATTTCAGTACATGTATCTAAAACAATATAAACAGCATAACCACAGCTTAGGACTCTGGTACATGTGTATTATGATAGTGACTGGTATCATAACTTCCCGAGTCGTATAATATACTTATGAGGAAAATATATCTATTGCTTACAGAGTTACACTCATCGTAAATATCTGATAGCATCTGATATTATCATCTTAAAATCAGCAAGAACAGTATTATAAGTATTAAAGAGCACGTACCTGTCAAAGAAGAATATAAGTCTATTGTAGGGCACAAAAGACGTTTATTCAATAACACACACACCTGCTCTCGACTGGGGGAAGAGACGCAGTGCTTGGGGCTTGACAGGCCCGGGGTTTTATACGATTCTTTCCCATCCTCCCACGGTCTTGGGGGCGGGTCAGTCTAACTGTCGCTCACAGTTAAGCACTGTGATTGGAACACGCTCCTACGCTCCTTTAAGACAAAATATTGAATCCCAAAATACCACATACCACAATACTTTGACTGAAAGTGTGCATTTCTTGCATATCAGATAATCAGAAGAAGGCACGATGCCTGCGGATCCATGACAGAATCATTTTCTGACATGGACCCACAGCGCGTCCTGACCTTTTTGAGAGAGACTAAGATCTACAACTTGATTTAAAAACTTTTATAATCATTTACAAAACTCTTTTCAGATCCATACAAAACAACTTTTGAGAATTTTAGCAATGTGGTAAAATGTATATGGAACTATCTATATTCTCTTTGTCCTTTCCAGAAGCCCTAAATACTAAATGTAAATAAAGTATCCAAAATAGACCATGCAAAAGTGCAAAGTGGTCGTTGTCGTACCGACGCAGATCGATAGGACGGGAGTATGAAAGGCAGTTCGCTAGTGTGCGGTTTTCAGTTTGACTGGGCGCATTAGCACGACAACGGCCACTTTGAGGGGGTGGGGGATGGAAGGGGGGGGGGGGTGTAAACCGGCAGTTCGGTTCGATTCTCAGAATTTGATCAGTTCAAATGTCACAAATGAAAATGTAACAGGGTACGGTGGGCAAGAGATTGAAAATTAAATGAAATAAACATCGACTTCATAAAATTCTTCAAATGTTTTGAAAGATTATGTTCTTCTGTTGTTGTGCACAGTATTGAACGTGCAATAGTCGTTTTGCTTTTTTTTCTATTGTTCTGTGTTTATCACACTGGTTCTCAACAGAGAGAGAGAGAGAGAGAGAGAGAGAGAGAGAGAGAGAGAGAGAGAGAGAGAGAGAGAGAGAGAATGGGACGATAATCGCCACCCCCAAGAAAGTGAATCCACGTGGAAAGCTTTTGTACCTCAAATGACACACGCTTACAACTGTACCCGACATGCTTCCACAGGCTATTCACCGTATTTTCTTATGTTCGGTCGCGAACCCAAACTTGCTGACCTGGCTTATCTCCCCTTACAGGTCAATGTGACTGAACGGTTCATTTCTAGCAGTCGTCAAATTTTCAAGCACCAGCGAGCATTTAGAATACACTTTGATACCCCCCCCCCCCTTTTCCAGTTTCCCCACTGACAGCATCAGTATAGCTTTCTTTGGACAAAGTAATACCTTATAGAATGAGCAGCATTTCTTCCTTTCTTTTCTCTTTCTCTCTCTCTTTCTCTATCCCCCCCCCCCCTCTTCCTTTTGCGCTATTCGATGAACGGTCACCTTTGACATTCTCAAAGGAGAAAGCGAAAGAGAGAGAGAGAGAGAGTAGGGAAAGGCAGAGGGACAGTAAGATTAGGAAGAGAGACAGACAGACAGACAGAAGAGCAAAAGGTGTGTGTGTGTGTGTGTGTGTGGCCGGGGGGGGGGGTAATCATGCGTGTCTGTAATGCGTTCTGAATCAGATAAAAATAATGGATGTCGCTGCAGGCCAACTTACTAGTGACCCCCTCGTTGCTTGACATAGAACGGCTCTTCGAAAACTTACGAAACTCGTCAAAATGATACAGAATACTCGAATAAATGCAAAAATAAAATAAAATATTCATCATGAAAAAAGTCTCCCATAAATTAGAAAGTATAGAGACTGAGTGTGAGTTTGGAGAAAGCACGTGGACACGATAACGCTCACATTGCCTTAGGAAAAGGCAAGACGACAGACAGAATATCGTCATGGTGCTGACCTTTTGGACTAAGTCATTTTTTTGTACTTCTGAGAATATCGCAAAAAACTTATATATTCTTTTGCAATGCAGTCAGACTTAGGCCAAAATGACTCTAGGTAAAAGTGGCCTTCATCCACGTTGGGCTGAAATAACCCCAGAACCAAAATGGCCTACGTCTATGAATGAGTTCGGCCATTATAGAAAGTTTTATTTTCAGGATAATGGCTTGGCACTTTTGAATGATTTTTACATTAATAGATGCACCATGGATAGGGCAATGACGTAACAGGTGCACTCTGTTTTGACCTAAGTCTGACTTAGGCCAAAAGGTTAGCATCATGACGATATAACAGATCTATAGGACAGAAATGGACTCTACCAGAAGCTTCCACCAACCACTCGCAGAAAGAAAACAAACAACAACCACAACCACAACAATCGCAGTAACGACAACAACAACTACAACAACTGGGCACTGGAGGACGATGCAATGAGCAAACTGTCAGCTTTCCCGAAATACAATGTCATCCTGACCCCCCACAGGGGATCTTCCAGGGGTAGTTGAGCGTAACAAACAGCATTATTGCTCATCCAGGCATAAGGTCACCCCCCCCCCCCGCCCACCCTATCGTTCCCAAAAAACCTCCCAACCCCACCCCCTCCCATTTTTGTCCATAAAACTTCTGGACAAAACACATGTTTTCTGACCCCAATGCCTCTCTAATCTGACTTGACCACACTGCGACACTTGATTAGCTTTAGACAGATTCCAGTGCTGCTTCACGGGTTTACGACAATGAAAACAGTAGTCAGGTACAAAGCCCAGGCGTCAAGTGTGCGTAAATCAACAGGTTGAACAGGTACACATACTGTCACTTTCACTCTTCACTTTCTTTCTCCTTTCGTCGTTATAATTATATGATTATTATTGTTCTCTGTAGTAACTGGAATTTCGCTAGCCATCTCTCTCTCTCTCTCTCTTTCTCTCTCTCTCTCATCTCTCTCTCTCATCTCTCTCTCTCTCCTCTCTCTCTCTCTCATCTCTCTCTCTCTCTCATCTCTCTCTCTCATCTCTCTCTCTCTCTCATCTCTCTCTCTTTCTCATCTCTCTCTCTCTCCCCCCCTCTCTCTCTCTCTCCCCCTCTCTCTCTCTCTCCCTCTCTCTCTCTCATATCTCTCTCTCTCTCTCTCTCATATCTCTCTCTCTCTCTCCCTCTCTCTCTCTCATCTCTCTCTCTCTCTCTCTCTCCCTCTATCTCTCTCCCTCTATCTCTCTCCCTCCCTCTCTCAAATCTCTCTCCATCTATCTCACTCTCTTTCTCTCCTCCTCTCTTTCTCCCCCTCTCTCCCCATCACGCTCTCTCCACCTCTCTCCTCTTTCTCTGAAATGTGAATGAAATTAAATCTACTACACAATCTTAAAGACAACGCATTTCAGTACCTCTTGCGGCTTCGTAACTGGCGCGCGCACATTCCTTGACTGGCCTGAGAGGAGAGTGGTCTTCAGTCTAGCTTCCTCCAGCAATGAATGAATGATTCGATCCACGAAGTTTGCTTGTTTTGCCTGCATTTTGATTGTGTATGCACGTTCGCATTGTGAGGAAAGTTGAACTGGTGAAAGTTGATGCTTCTTCACAAAAATCGGAAAACCCCGCTTTTGGTGACCATGCGTTTCAAGCATAACAGTGCGATTTATGAATAAATTAGCCCTCGAAAGGTCAGCCTGGAGACAGAGTGTGCAGAAAGATCTCTCTAACTTCGGAGAGACACCTGCTCAGCAGCACGAGGCAAAGAGGATGGGAAGAAAAGCTGTAGCCCAGGCAGACAGACCAGCCTCAGACATCATCTGTGCCCTCTGCTACAGAGACTGCCATTCCCGCATCGGACTGGCCACTCTGCTACAGAGACTGCCATTCCCGCATCGGACTGGCCAGTCTGCTACAGAGACAGCCATTCCCGCATCGGACTGGCCAGTCTGCCACAGAGACAGCCATTCCCGCATCGGACTGGCCAGTCTGCTACAGAGACAGCCATTCCCGCATCGGACTGGCCAGTCTGCTACAGAGACAGCCATTCCCGCATCGGACTGGCCAGTCTGCTACAGAGACTGCCATTCCTGCATCGGACTGGCCAGTCTGCTACAGAGACTGCCATTCCCGCATCGGACTGGCCAGTCTGCTACAGAGACTGCCATTCCCGTATCGGACTGGCCAGTCTGCTACAGAGACTGCCATTCCCGCATCGGACTGGCCAGTCTGCTACAGAGACTGCCATTCCCGTATCGGACAGGCCACTCTGCTACAGAGACTGCCATTCCCGTATCGGACAGGCCACTCTGCTACAGAGACTGCCATTCCCGTATCGGACAGGCCACTCTGCTACAGAGACTGCCATTCCCGTATCGGACAGGCCACTCTGCTACAGAGACTGCCATTCCCGTATCGGACAGGCCACTCTGCTACAGAGACTGCCATTCCCCCATCGGACTGGCCAGCCACACCAGACGCTGTACCAGAAAAAACACCCAGAGCGTAACTCCATAGTCTTGTCTTGCGAGACTGGAGGATGCCTACTACTACTGGGCCGTGCATCTTATCTTACTATAATGGGGCTAGAGGGTGAATGTATAAGCATCTAGAAAGTCCTGACTAGGCGATCAAAAATTATGGAACTTGGTGTACTGCTTCAATTTTTTATCATAAGTTACGCGGACACCTCCATTTTGAATAAAATCAGTCTTTAATATTATTTATTGACACTATTTTTGAGCTGCTAAATGAGGGACACATAATCATCGAGTAGAATCGAAAAGTGTGTCCAATTTCTTCGCTGGCAGTAAATCCTAAATTTGTACAGGATTTGCATAGAGTTGGTAAGATTGCCATTGTGGGTGAGTTCCTACATCAAACCAACGTCGGCCGATTAACGTAAGAACGATGTCATCCCTACGTGCAAACTTGACTTCAGTCCTACACGTTGGATTTCCATAGGGTTGCTGGCAGGGAGCGTGAGCTGCGCGATTTCTTTGGATGCTATCGCTATGTAACACATACTACTTGATACTCCGGGAGGAGGGGGGGGGGGGGAGATCCTCTCGAATATAATAGTGTTTGGCTGGCAGATAGTTGGCATAAATGACAAGACAAATTAACAGAATGTGTGGATTTCGCGCACACCCGAAGAGGACATTATGTCTACGGATCAACGAAAAAATTACTTTCTGACCTGGACCAGCAGGGCATCTTGACATTAATAAAGAAGACCCAACTCCACAAGACGACATAACAGAATGTTTATCATATTTACAAGGTTCTTATAGACATACGCCCTACTTTACAATGCGGGCCTTTTCCCTGTTAGAGTTTTAACTTCACTTTTATTCGATCTTATTATTTTATAGGAATCTGAGGGCTGAAAGCTGGTCCAAAGTAAGACAAACGAAAAAAACCGTGAAAGGTGCAAAATGACCGTCATCGTGCCGAAACTCTGTTAAACCCAAACTCAAACACTCCAATTATCCTGGTGTGAAAATCTTACCTGATTATAGGTAGTTGTGTACTGTGGTGGTTGGCTTGGTGAAGGGACTCGTCTGGGTACTGGCTGGGCTCCACGCTGGGGAGTTTAATTAGAACTGTTAAATGGTGATGCTGTAAAACTGCCCATGCGCGATCTTAGTTCTTGTTTTCCCAACTTTTTGAAAAAATTGAAAAATTCGACGTTAAGCGTTTACGGCGTTAGTATTATCATAAGGGTTTGGATTAAATCGGAATTTCCAAAACAGCTTGGTAAGTGCCACAACGGCATTTTAAACACCAGTTCAGTTTGAACATTATCAACTACAACACCGTCTGCACCACCCAGGCTTCAACATCATCACTGTCACTTTCAGCATCGGTACACCTCCATCACCGACGTAATAACAAAAAACAACCTCAACAATAACAGCAACAACAAAGCAACAACAACCACACAGGAGCAACACCACTGGTATTCACCACCAATTCCACACAATTATCCCGATGTGAAAATCTTACCTGATTATAAGTAATTGTGTACTGCGACGGCTGGCTTGGTGAAGGGACTCGTCTGGGTACTGGTTGGGCTCCACGCTGGCAAGTTTAATTAAAACTGTTAAATGATGATGCTGTACAATTGTCCATGGCGACATTAATTCCTGTTTTCCCAACTTTGAAAAAATTGAGAAATTCTACGTTAAGCGTTTGCGGCTTTAGTAATATGATAAGGGGTTGGATTATATCGGTATTTTCAAAACAGCTTGGTATGTGCCACAACGGCATTTTAAACACCAGTTCAGTTTGAACATTATCAACTACAACACCGTCTGCACCACCCAGGCTCCAACATCATCACTGTCACTTTCAACATCGGTACACCTCCATCACCGACGTAATAACAAAAAACAACCTCAACAACAACAGCAACAACAAAGCAACAACAACCACACAGGAGAAACACTACTGGTATTCATCATCAATTTCACACAATTCTCCCGGTGTGAAAATCTTACCTGATTATAAGTAATTGTGTACTGCGACGGCTGGCTTGGTGAAGGGACTCGTCTGGGTACTGGTTGGGCTCCACGCTGGCAAGTTTAATTAAAACTGTTAAATGATGATGCTGTACAATTGTCCATGGCGACATTAGTTCCTGTTTTCCCAACTTTGAAAAAAATTGAGAAATTCTACGTTAAGCGTTTGCGACTTTAGTAATATGATAAGGGGTTGGATTATATCGGTATTTTCAAACAGCTTGGTAAGTGCCACAACGGCATTTTAAACACGCATCAAAGTGTGCATTTGTGATACCTCTTCTGCATACTAAAACATCTCCATTTCTTCAATAAACAGAGATAGAATGAACAAGAACCAAGGTCGCCAATGGTGAAGTCTGAAAACTGCACCCTTATACTGTGTGAGTAAGAATGTAGATCCAGGTGATATTTTCATGATAAAGGCATGACAGATAAAGGGGGGTGGGAATACGGAGGGGGGGGGGGGAGGAGTGAAAAATGGTACCGGAGAAGTTTCGTAAAAAAGTAATTGAGCTGATTGATAAACTGGAAGCGAGAAAGAAAGATAGGGGGTTGTAACAGGGCGACAGACAGGCAAGGTATAGCTAGCGTGGGAAGATAGCTAACGGCGGGGAGACAGAGTTATTGTAGGCCAGAGGGGGAAAGTAGCCGATGCAACTGAAGCGCTTTGACACCCGAAAAGGGTAGTGTTTACTTGACCGCCGTACTTGTCGATCAGATCACCTGGGAATTGCTTGGGGGGTAGAGCTGTTTCAATAGTATTTGACGTGGAGTCGACGGGGGTGGCTATTAGGATAACTAATGTACACTCGGTGAGCGTCTTGGGACGCTACCTGACTGGGTATAAATCCCCGAACGCTCCTTCCAACTTCAGACCGCTGAGAGCACTCACCAGCTTCGTGCCGAAGAGGAGACCACAACCGCAACTGTAACTTTGTACTAGTCTTGTGAGTGGGGAAGGTCAGGGAACCCGCAAACATCCTTTGTCAGAGCGTGGTATCTTTGGTATCTTGTCGGCATTTGGGCTGTTGCTGAGTGGTAAGTTAATTGTACGATGTATGTGTATTTTACTTAATGTTCATGATTGTAGAACCTAAATCTAGTGGGTTTACTTTGGTATAACTACTGCCTCTGAGAGAGTCACGGAAACGCCGTTATATATATGTTACTAAACCTTATAGGATGGGGTCCGTTAGAGAGAGCGTTATTCTTCGTGGGGAACGTGTAAATATCATTAAAACTGTATTGATCGTTTATTCTATTGCCTATATGGGAGCCTATGGAGTATGGGAGCTGCAGCCTGACTTATAACAGTGTCAGCGGTTAAAAGTGTTAATGATGAATATCCGTCATGGAGTAAGTATGGAAGTCATGCCTTCCAGCAGTAGATTAGGACTTTGCGATTGTTTTTCTACAGAGGAGGAAGAACAACACCTTCTTGGCTTCTCAACTTCTTGTACTTTGATTAACGACATCGTGGCTTCTTGGCTTCCCGACCTATTGGTACCTGCCGATACCTGTTGATCTAACTGCGCAGTCAAGCCAGGGTAGAGAGGAAGAACCAGTGCCCAGATAGCGCCATACACCCCTAAAGGAGAGGTTTCCTTATGCTGAATGTTCCCATGTGTTTTATAAAATGTGCTAGAGATTGAATATTACGAAGCCATTTAATTAGCATGTACTGATTTGCATCAACTTCATTCCATCGAAATTCACATGAAATTGTATGACCTATGTTCCTATTATTATTGAATGAATTAATAATTATTGTATATATGTAAGCAATACAGATATCGTTTGTTATAACTTATAGAAGAGAGATAGTCGATTATTTAGTGTGTTTGTGCCGTGCCCATCACGGCTGGTGTCAGAAGAAAGTTAGTGAGAGAAAGTGGAAACATCACAATGGTGTCAGAAGTGGGATCCTGCTAGTAAATAACATTTAATTTTGATCTGGGTCGTGTCAAGGGGCTATTGTGTGATTGTGTGGACAGGTCATCTGCCCTGAGGCGAGTGAGAGAGATTGACATTTAGTGCCTGCGACATGCTCTGATTTTACCTGTGCATTGACTGTTCAATTTTGTCTTTTGTCACAGAGAGAATTGTTGTTTGCTATTGCAGGAATATTGTTGTTAACTTCACAGTTACGATCCACGCTTTATTGTTAGCTTTGTTTACAGGTCAATTGCTGATGGACTATCTGGGCGCACTGAAGCTTGCCAGACAAGAAGGCATTAGTGATGAGGAATTCAAAATTAGGTGGGACGAAGAGAAAGCCCAAAACCGAGAACAAAGGGCTATCGAACGAGAACAAAAGGAGCGCGAACGAGAAGAAAAGGAGCGCGAACGAGAAGAAAAGAAGAAGGAAAGACAATTTGAAAGGGAGAGAATGGAATGCGAACGGGAACTAGCCAAAAACGGGTGTCACAATGATAAAGGGAATGGAAAATCTGCTGCCCCGAAGGTACCCAAAATTGCCATTTTTGATGACTCGCGCGAGGATCTCGACTCGTATTTGAAAAGATTTGAAAGACTCGCGCAGGCAAATGATTGGGAAGAAGACACCTGGGCAGACATGTTAGGGGCATTGTTAACTGGCAGGGCGTTAGATGTTTATTCCGGTCTCAGCGATGAAGACAGTAGGGATTACGAGAAGGTAAAGAAGGTGTTGTTCAAGAAGTATCACCTCACGGCAGAGGGTTATAGGCGTAAGTTTAGGGAGAGTCGTCTAGATAAGGACGAAACTTATACGCAGCTGTCCGTGAGATTGCAGAGATATTTTGAGAGGTGGGTAGACCTCTCAGAGGCAGAGAGAACTATGGAAGGGATTACGGATCTGTTAGTCAGGGAGCAGATGTTGAAGATTGTCGACTGTAATCTTTCCATATATTTGAAAGAGAGGGACCCCAAGTCCGTGCATGAGTTAGTTGAGATGGCGGACTTGTATAGTGAGGCTCATCAGTCGAAGCGAGGGCTGGAGCAACAGCAGAAGTCAGGTAAGAGGGTTGAGGAGAGCAGAAGTAAGGGTTTAGGAGTGAGTAAACCGGTATGCTTCAACTGTGGCTCTCCCAATCACCTGAGTAGGCAGTGTGACCAGGGCAGGACGAAGAAGGGTGCTGCTGCCACTGTCGAGGACAACCGAGGTAAGTCACAGCGTGAGAGTGGGCGTGGTTGTTTTGTGTGTGGGTCACTTCTCCATATTGCGAGATTCTGTAGGAAGAGACAGAAAGAGACGACCGCAGTCGTACTAACCAGCGATGAGGAAGCCGATGACAGTCAGTGGGAGTCATCGGGCAGGGCGAATACTCAACCAGGGGCTGAGCAGAGTGTTGGGCCACAGACCTTCATTTCTTGGGAGACGGAAGGTAAGAGTATTGAGTTAGAAGGTTCGACAGAACATGAGCCCGAAGACGATGTTCCGGAGAATGATTTATCCGCTCCATTTTTGGAGAAGGGGAGGATAGGGGATAAAGAGATTACTATCCTTCGTGACACGGGATGCACGTGTGCGATTATAAAAAGGGACAAACTGCCTCCTAACAGCTTAACTGGGAAGAACAGGAGTTATGTCCTGATGGACGGGACGAGAAGGTCTGCTCCTGTCGCGGAAATGTGGGTAGAAACCCCATTTTATACTGGGCTTCTCAAAGCGCTAGTAGTGGAAGACCCAGTGGCCGATTTGATTATAGGAAACATAAAGGGGGCGTCTCTTGAGAAGATAAGTGTGGTACTCACGCGATCTCGCAAGGTGGAGATTGACAAGGAAGAGCATGAGTGTGAGAATGCGAGTGCGAAAGTGAGTCAGACCACAGATAATGAGGAGGCCAAGGGCAACTCAACGGAGGAGGTAAGGGTAGGGGCCAAGATAGGGGAACTCACACCAGGTGAGATAGCCCGGGCCCAGAGAGAGGACGAAACTTTGAGAGTTTTAAGGGAGAGAGCCACGTTGGAGCAATCGGCTGAGGTAGGTACTCACATAAAGGAGAGTAAGGGAATTTACTATCGGGTAAAGAAGGCCGGGGCTGGACGTGCTGATGTGGAGCAGTTGTTGGTACCTAAGCAGTACCGAAGTGAGCTGATGAAGATAGCTCACGAAGGAGTGTTCGGGGGACACTTAGGAATTTCGCGCACACAGGACAGAATAATGCAGTCGTTCTTTTGGCCTGGGATAGGTGCGGACGTAGGTCGTTTCTGTCGATCGTGTGACGCGTGTCAAAGGACATCCAATAAAGGTAGGGTGACAAAGGTACCCCTAGTGCCGACGCCCCTGATCGACACGCCCTTTTCGCGCGTCGCCATAGATTTGGTTGGTCCACTTCCGCGTACGGAACATGGGAGATCGCGTTATATTTTGACGCTAGTAGATTATGCCACGCGTTTCCCGGATGCCGTAGCCTTAAGGGGGATATCAGCTGAGCAGGTCAGTGAAGCGTTAATGGAAATATTTTCTCGGTTAGGCATACCAAAGGAAATAGTTTCAGATAGGGGATCACAGTTTACCGGTGAGCTGATGAGAGAGGTCAGTGCACTTCTCAAAACGAAACAGATATTCTGCTCGCCCTACCACGCGATGGCCAATGGTCTGTGTGAAAGATTTAACGGAGTGCTGAAGAATATGCTTCGCCGAGTAGCTCATGACAGACCCAAGGACTGGGACAGAATGTTGTGTCCACTGCTGTTCGCGTATCGCGAAACCCCACAGGCCAGTACAGGTTTTTCGCCGTTTGAACTAGTGTTCGGTCACCCTGTGAGAGGACCACTTGCAATACTGAAGAATCTGTGGACTGGGGAAGCGGAGTCAGAAACGAGGTCATCGTACGAATACGTGGTAGATATGAGGGAACGATTGGAGGATGCCATGAAAGTCGTAGCCGAGAACAGCAGCGTCGAAAAACACAGGCAGAAGAAATACTACGATAGGGGGGCCAAACAGAGGAAATTCCAAGTGGGCGATTCCGTCCTCATACTTCTCCCAAGTGACGGATCGAAACTACAGATGACTTGGAAAGGGCCTTACAAAGTAGAAGATGAGAGAGGGTCAGTGAACTACATGGTGAACGTCAAGGGGAAGAGACGATTGTATCACGCGAATATGCTGAAGAAGTATATTGAGAGGGAAGACGAACAGGAAAACACAGAGACAATAGCTGCAGCTATAATTGACGAGACCGATGAAGGAGAGGAAGCGACTTCGATGCCTCTGGAGACAGTCATGCCTAGGCTAGAACAGACCGAAACCTACAGGGATGTACAGTTAGGGGATACGCTAGATCAGGATCAGAGAGAACAGATGCAAGAGCTCATGGAAGAATACAAAGATATATTTACGGATGTACCGGGGCTCACTGACTTGATCAAGCACAAAATCCCATTGCTAGATCAAAAACCTGTGAAGGTAAGACCCTACCAACTACCGTACTCAACTAGAGAAGCTGTCAATGCTGAGGTAGGCAAGATGCTTGCGGCCAGAATCATCGAACCGTCCGAGTCCCCGTACAATAGTCCAATTGTATTAGTTAAGAAGCCCGATGGTCAACATCGTTTCTGCAACGACTACAGGCGGCTAAATGTTGTGACTGCCGATGGCGCCGAACCGGTGCCTGAGGTGGGGGCCATTGTTTCCAATCTGGCGGAGGCGGAATATTTCACCAAGCTGGACTTGACAGAGGGCTTTCATCGGGTTCCGATGGCCGAGGAAGATAAACACCTGACGGCGTTCGCCACACCGTTTGGGCTATGCCAGTGCAGGGTCGTGGCGTTCGGGTTGGAGGGATCCCCCGCCACATTTAACAGGCTCATGAGGAAAGTGTTAAAAGATGCTGGCGAAGGGGTAGATGCATTTGTAGACGACTGTCTTATACACAGTGCAAATTGGCCTGACCACTTGGAACGTTGTCGGAATGTCTTCGAGCGTCTGAGACGGGCAAATTTAAAAGCTAGACCTACCAAGACGCTAATAGGGATGACAGAAGTCGAGTACTTAGGCCATAAGCTGGGACAGGGGACTGTAAGACCGCAGGAGAGTAAGGTGCGAGCCATTGTCGACTGTGACCGACCGACGACCAAGACACAAGTGAGGAGTTTCCTGGGGCTAACGGGGTACTATCGAAAGTTTGTACCAAATTACAGTGCAATCTCGGCGCCGTTGTCAGACCTCACAAAGAAGTCCCAGGGCACAAAGTTCGCGTGGGGACACGCGCAGGAGAACGCGTTCAATGCCCTAAAAATTTGTTTGAGTTCCGAGCCGATACTACGGATGCCAGACTGGAACAAGGAACTGATTCTCCAGACAGACGCATCTAACCTTGGAGTGAGTGGCTGCCTACTTCAAGAAGACGAGGGTACGAAGTATCCAGTTGTATATGTTAGCAGAAAGTTGAAACCTGCGGAGAAGAACTACTCAACAATTGAAAAGGAATGCCTGGCCATAGTTTTCGCCGTTAGTAAGTTGCAGGCGTATCTGTATGGGAGAAACTTCGTGTTAGAGACGGACCACCGACCTCTAACTTGGATGCGAACTAAAGACCAGAAGAACGCGAGGGTAACTAGATGGAACCTGGCGCTGCAACCATATAACTTTCGAGTCAGCAACATCAGGGGGCGAGACGCTCTATGGGCCGACACTCTATCTAGATTACCAGTAGATTAATAATTTTATTAGCCGATTTTGCCAGGGAAAATCGACTTAAGTGGGGGCGATTGTAACAGGGCGACAGACAGGCAAGGTATAGCTAGCGTGGGAAGATAGCTAACGGCGGGGAGACAGAGTTATTGTAGGCCAGAGGGGGAAAGTAGCCGATGCAACTGAAGCGCTTTGACACCCGAAAAGGGTAGTGTTTACTTGACCGCCGTACTTGTCGATCAGATCACCTGGGAATTGCTTGGGGGGTAGAGCTGTTTCAATAGTATTTGACGTGGAGTCGACGGGGGTGGCTATTAGGATAACTAATGTACACTCGGTGAGCGTCTTGGGACGCTACCTGACTGGGTATAAATCCCCGAACGCTCCTTCCAACTTCAGACCGCTGAGAGCACTCACCAGCTTCGTGCCGAAGAGGAGACCACAACCGCAACTGTAACTTTGTACTAGTCTTGTGAGTGGGGAAGGTCAGGGAACCCGCAAACATCCTTTGTCAGAGCGTGGTATCTTTGGTATCTTGTCGGCATTTGGGCTGTTGCTGAGTGGTAAGTTAATTGTACGATGTATGTGTATTTTACTTAATGTTCATGATTGTAGAACCTAAATCTAGTGGGTTTACTTTGGTATAACTACTGCCTCTGAGAGAGTCACGGAAACGCCGTTATATATATGTTACGAAACCTTATAGGATGGGGTCCGTTAGAGAGAGCGTTATTCTTCGTGGGGAACGTGTAAATATCATTAAAACTGTATTGATCGTTTATTCTATTGCCTATATGGGAGCCTATGGAGTATGGGAGCTGCAGCCTGACTTATAACAGTGTCAGCGGTTAAAAGTGTTAATGATGAATATCCGTCATGGAGTAAGTATGGAAGTCATGCCTTCCAGCAGTAGATTAGGACTTTGCGATTGTTTTTCTACAGAGGAGGAAGAACAACACCTTCTTGGCTTCTCAACTTCTTGTACTTTGATTAACGACATCGTGGCTTCTTGGCTTCCCGACCTATTGGTACCTGCCGATACCTGTTGATCTAACTGCGCAGTCAAGCCAGGGTAGAGAGGAAGAACCAGTGCCCAGATAGCGCCATACACCCCTAAAGGAGAGGTTTCCTTATGCTGAATGTTCCCATGTGTTTTATAAAATGTGCTAGAGATTGAATATTACGAAGCCATTTAATTAGCATGTACTGATTTGCATCAACTTCATTCCATCGAAATTCACATGAAATTGTATGACCTATGTTCCTATTATTATTGAATGAATTAATAATTATTGTATATATGTAAGCAATACAGATATCGTTTGTTATAACTTATAGAAGAGAGATAGTCGATTATTTAGTGTGTTTGTGCCGTGCCCATCACGGCTGGTGTCAGAAGAAAGTTAGTGAGAGAAAGTGGAAACATCACAGGGGTAAAGAGGGAAAGAAGAGAGAGAGAGAGTGAGTGAGAGTGAGAGAGGGAGGAAAAAAAGACAGGGAGGGAGAGAAAGGAGGAGGGGTTGAGAGAGAGAGAAAGACATGATAAAGAGAGACAGAGAGAAAATGCTTTGCGTTTTCAAAGGCAAACGAATAATAAAATAATAATGATAATAATAAATTAAATTTACACAGAAAACAAACAACAACAGCAACAACAAAAAACTATGAAGTTGATTGATAATAACTGTGAAATACCTGGGGTTCCAAACTTCTGCTCCCAGAGAAACCAAAGTCTTGTTTCATCATCCTCATTCTGTTCTGTATTGGACACAACAACAAGCATGTCAGTTAAGTTTGATGGTGGTGAATGCAGTGGTATTGCTCCTGTGTGGTTGTTGTTGTTTTGTTGTTGTTGTTGTTGAGGTTGTTATAATGTTGGTGCTAGAGGTGTACTGATGCTGAAGGTGAAAGTGATGATGTTGAAACCTGGGTGATGCAGATGGTGTTGTAAACGGTAATATTAACACTGAAGCTGAAAGTGATGATGATGAGTTCTGGTTGTCGAAGATGGTGTTGTGGGTGAAAATTGTGATGCTGAAGCTGAAGATGATGGTGATTGAGTCTGGTTGCCGTGCTGAATACACATTTTACTGTTTCACTTCGCACAGTTTAGCACTGTAAAAAATGTTTTTGTTTAAAATGTTGGTTTTATGATTAGTTTTCACAAAACAGAAAGAAGCAAATTCAAAATCTGGCTGAATTCTAAAAATGCGAAAATCTGTTCAAAATGTTGAGTGTGAAATATGAGCCTATACAAAATTTCAACTATGCATATATCCAACAGACAGTTTTCCAGAAAATTGATGTTGATTCTGTTAATTCTTCGCAAAAATGAAGGATATTGTTTTGGGACCGTACTGTTTTACATTGCAAGGTTATATCTGCACAGTGAACATGCCTTACCACTTCCCTTATTCGGCCGTGTAATTAGTCTACGGTCCCCTATCAATAGACAACAAAAACATACTATAGACTGAATATGGCTACAGAGCCCTACGGTGCTCCTTACTAGTCATATTATGGCTACTATGATGCCGTATTGTATTGATTTATCCTGACATGTTATGTCATACCTCGAGATCTGCAGACATACTGTCAAAGTTTCTGGCACCAGAATCCAATTTCATGTTACTCTGCAAATAAATATAAGATGTTCTCTTACCCTTAGACAATTAAATGACATTAAAATGTGAGGTTTGTTAGACAGCATAGATATTTCAATACATACATAGATTTGCTTAGTTATTAAAAAAATTAATGTCTGATTTGAACTTATGAAGTCAAAATTACATCACCACCATTTGGAATTTTTCCATTACCATCACCATCATCATTATCATGAACATCATCATTGCCATCATCATCATCATTATCATGAACACCATCATTACCATCACCATCATCATTGCCATCATCATCATCATTGCAATCATCATTACTATCATTATCATGACCACCATTATCATCATCATCATCATCACCACCATCACCACCACCATCATCATCATCATCATCATCACCATCACCATCATCATCATCATCACCACCATCATCATCATCATTACTACCATCACCATCATCATCATCATCATTACTACCATCACCATCATCATCATCACCACCATCATCATCATCATTACTACTATCACCATCACCATCATCATCATCACCACCATCATCATCATCATTACTACCATCACCATCACCATCATCATCATCACTACCATCACCATCACCATCATCATCATCACCACCATCATCATCATCATTACTACCATCACCATCACCATCATCATCATCATCATTTCTACCATCACCATCACCATCATACCATCACCATCATCATCATCATCATTACCACCATCACCATCACCATCATCACCATCATCATCATTGTCGTTATCTAAATTTACATCTGAAATTAACGACTATAATACAAAGGACCCTAGTAAAAACAATAGCAGTAGAACATGAACAGAAATGTCCAAGAGCAAAATCAAGGAATGATGAAAAATTCTTGAATACTAGAGAATGATAGTAATGATAACAATAACAATAATAAATAATAATAATAATCAATAATAGTAATAATAATAACAATAAAATAATAATAATAACACAATAATAATAAATAAATAATAATAATAATGATAATAAACATTGAAATCATTCAATTAATACCGAGCTGATGAAAGAAAAAAAAACTAATTACCTTTCCTGTTAAAACAGACCTATAAAGTTTAGAACAATGTAAGAAATACATGAAACGCGACATTCAATATATTTGAAAGAAAACAAAAAACGCATTCGTGAGACCTAAAACGGAAACAATATAAGGTCAAGTTTTTATTAATGTGAAAACAGTGTGAAATAAAAATCAAAATAATTATAGAAATGAAAATGAATAAAGCACCAATATGTTCATTTGATTTGTCTACCCCAAATTAGAAAAAGGGAAAATCAAAAGAGGCACCACCCATAAAGTGCTTGCCCTCGGTTTTTGCGATGCCTGTTGTTAGAGACGCGTGGTGTTTTACACTATAAGCCATTGCTGGACAGTGAAACACATGTCAGCTTTTTCTCTCTTTGGTTTTGCAAATTAGAATATGCGCCCCTAACAAAGTTCTTTTGCGATACTGAATGCTTTCCATACATTATTTTGGTTTCCACCCCCAATTCCCCCACCCCGCCCCCAATCAATCCACTCCTACCCCGTGCCGTACAGACACACGGCCACAAAAAAATAAAAAAGTGTGGGGTCGCAGCAAGTTTTTGCAGAAAAGTCAAACTATTATGGCAAATGGAAAACGTTGTATGTTGCAAAGCCTCGCAGAAGAAACAATACAGAAACCGAAAACTGGCTTTGTCCTTCCTTTTCGTTTACGCTTTAGTGTAGCGTTTCTGTACAAATTCTACGGTCCCGTAACGACAGCCATAAAACTAAAACCGCAAACGTTTAACGTCGAATTTCTCAGTTGTTAAAAAAAAGTGGAGTTGGAACAAACAGGAACTATGGTGGCGCTTTGTGACGTCGAAAGAAACTAATCCACGTGTACCTTCTTAACTAATGGTGTTTAACCCTCTTGTGCCCCAATGAAAATTTGCCAACTTTAAAACTGCTGAAATAATCAGCTGGACTGATTTTAAAATCAGATTCTTGCAAATATATATATATAGACCCTATATATTTTATACTAGTTGAGTACCTATTCGATGAACAAGTTTATGTAGGGTTTTTTTTGTTGTTGTTGTTTTTTTTGGGGGTAAAACTTAAGACGCTTGTGAACTAAGAAAGGCATTAATGCTGCATAGATAGCTTATAAGAGAGATGCAACAACAAAGGACACCACTTCAGACCGAAAGGAATAAGAACAAAAGCCGAGATGCGTAGGGTCATCCCCAAAACTCAGCGATAGGACAGTACACAGTGTGCATTGGTGCGCACCGAACATTTTCAAGAAGTGACGATGTCATAAAAACCTACAGCATGTCAATGGACCTAGTG
>OZ007577.1:27107088-27124588 GCA_963931925.1 Onchidella celtica
AGAAAAATCCCAAAATTCCAACATTCCTGCATCGACCGGGATTCGAAACCGGTGCCTTCGGCATGAGAGGCGAGCACCTTGCCCCTAGACCACAGTGTCCCTACCGTGTATCGAATCCAAGTGCCATTATCAGCGTGGGGTTTTGTAAAAAGAATTTGCAAGATTTATCTTACCCGGGTCGGCTCGTGAATAATGTTTGTCTTTGTTACCATGGAAACTCTCTCACCTATGCAGGTTTTCCACATCTCTCTGTTACCCGGACTATGGGCCCATCCTTTGGGTTCAAGGATACATGGATTGTGATGGTAAAAGGATGACATATCTCAATTTGGGATAATTTATAGTATTAGTATCAGTAACTGTAAATATCTCTGGGAGAGATCTAGATCTATATCAGAAAGCGTGGGGGTTTGGGGCAGGAGAAAGGGGGAGAAAGGTTTGTGAGAGGAAGCGGGGGGTGGGAGTGGGGGTGTTTATGGGAGGGTACGGGATGAGGGAAGGGTTGGGAGACTGTGGGACAGGCTAAATGGAGCAAAACGCGAATTTATCCGGAAGTATGACATTCTCAGTCGGTGCAATTCAGCGCATCGTCGTGGAAATGAATTGGGTTTTCCCGATAAACTGTTGCAATTCTATATCCGTCCGTATTTCCATCCATCTGTCTCCGTCCGTCCATCCATCCATCCATCCGTCAATCCATTCATCCATCCGTCTGTACGTCCGCCGGCCCGTCCATCCATCCATCCATATTCATCCATCAATCCATCCATCCACCCAACCGCCGTCCGTCCGCCCGTCTGTCTGTCTGTCTGCCTGTCTGTCTTTCTGTTCGTCTGTCTGTTTTTCTTCTACAATCCCATTTTCGACAGGAATAGAAAGACAAATATTATATTCACCTGAAACTTCCACCAACTTTGCATCTGACAAACTTTCACTGCAACGTAATCAGCAGGATTCTATGAACACCAATAACCACTTGTAACATGGTGATAGGAAAGACGAGAATTTTGAACCTCTGACTACATCTGCCTGTGAACTTTATCTAAGATACCAGATTACTTGCTTTGACTGACATGATGTAGAAAAAAAAGGTGTATTTTTTTCTGAATGTGATCTACCACCAAGTAAACAGTATTTCATTTTCAATGCATTCCTTATTTTTCCTATCTCTCTCTCTCTCTCTCTCTCTCTCTCTCATTTTCTCTCTCTCTCTCTCTCTCTTTCTTTCTCGCCCTCTCCCACTCCCTCTCTTCTCTCTTTCTCCCCCCCCCGACCGTCTCATTCCCTCTCTCTAGTTGCCCCCATTTCTGTGTCCGTTTGTCTTTCTATCTGTCTGTACGTCTGTCAGTCCCTGTCTGTCTGTCTGTCTCCCGCGCTTTCTCTTTCCATCTCTCTCTCTCTCCCTCTCTCTACTCTCTCTCTCCCTCTCTTTCTCTCTTACTTCTTTGTACCCCCCGCCTATCCACATCCAACTATTGTTCCTTGTTGACCACCCACTTTAAGTGGACACTAACCATCTCTTAGATCTAGGCTCCATTTCCTTGTTGGACATTGTCACAGCGCAAAGTTTACGACCGCAAGGAATGTTGCTCTGTACGCTCCTGGCGAAGAGAATCACTCTTGGTTTGAACCAAAGGGCTTACAATGATATCGGCGTGGACACGGACACGCCCGTACATTAAACTTCAGACAGAACAAGATTAAGTCTTCCCCCGAGCGTTTGCTATTCTCGTCTCAGTATATCAACAAAATAATGGCCATATTACTCAACATGGATTCCAATACAGAGAGTTGAATGAGTATTCAGAGTGTCCACAAGAATACAATAATACACATGAAAGCAAACGGAGAAAGTTACAGAAGATTGTTTTTGCCTTCTGCAATTTGCCTCAGCAAAACACTTTAGCTTAGTGTGTGCCACATTTCAGTAAGGTTCCTCACCATGTTACTTCATGTATACCTGTTAATGGGTTTATTGAGTTGTGATATATGTTTATGTAATGATGCGTAAGAAATGTGTACCATGTATGTACTATCAAACACTCTGTGAAAGAGAATTTTCCCCAAGGGATAATAAAGTGATTCTTATCTTATCTTATCTTGTCTTATCTTATCTCATCGGATATTCTAAGCTTACTTGGATCTCTGGAGACCAACCCGTGATTACTGTGAAAGTTCCATAGCTCTACTGTCCATTGCAAAAAATGACGCTTTACAGGAGTTTAGCAATTTGATGGGACCAGAAGCCGCATGATAATAATTAAGACCTGGGAACAGCAAAACAATTAACAAATAAAAAAATATATATTCATGGTAACTGGCCATTACGTGACGTATTGCGTTGGGGTAGGGGTGGGGGGTGGGGGTTGTGGGGGGGGCTGGTCATACTAATCCCGGAACGGCACAGTCAGCTGCTGGCTTACAAGAAGTCCACACCGTAATCTATTATTATATTTCAGTAACTTTGCAACCTTTGGCATGAGTAACTGACCAAACTATACACTCTTCAGGCCTTAAATTTGGCAGGAAGGTGGCAATTGAGATAAGGAAGATGATGGCTATAATTAAAAGTTGTTTACTTCAAGCATGTATTTTTTTTAAATAACAATGTTTATTGCTATGTAACATCTGTATATTTGCATATTTGTTTCGTAATGTATGTAGTACCGTGCATGTCTTAAAAAGTAACCGTATCAAGCGTTCAGTTTGGTGCGTAATGTTGTGGTGCGCATGAGTTCTGAAGCAAGACTGTAGTTTATTCAAAGAGGTATTGAGTTTATTACTTTTATTATACTAGAGAGAGAGAGGGAGAGAGAGAGAGAGAGGGGGGGGGGGGGAATCACATGATTGTTTATTCTGGGCAATGCCCGGTAGCTCATTTAGTTTCTTATATTTTCTTAGTAAATCCTGGAAGACCCTATCATACTAAGCCCGGCCAGACACAGTCAGCCTCTGCTATAATTTCTTGGGTGTATATTTTGTTGGCAGCAACTGGCTGTGACGTTCCGGGCTTAGTATGACACTCCCCCAAGACCTGAGAAAAGCAAAACAACTAATAGATAAACGATTTATTTATGGTAACTGGTCATTACCAGGCGTTAGTGTAACTATTTGTGCACTTGGAGCATACTAGTAATCCAACAATTTCCTGTTAATCGCGACCTTATTCTCATTTGTTCCAGTTCCACTTTTTACGACAGCTGAGAAATTCAACGTTAAGCGTTCGCGGCTTCAGTATTATGATAAGGAGTTAGAATAAATCGAATCTGTGAAAAAGCTTGAAAAGTGCCACAACGCGTTTCAAACATGTGTCAAAGTGTACATTTGTTATACCTCTTCTACATTCTAAAATATCTCCAGGTTGTTAGAAAATGGAGATAGAACAAATAAGACCTAAGGTAGCGATTTGGAACGTAATACAAGTGTTAGTCAAACATTTTTCCTGTTAATGACGATCAGTACTGAAGGGCTTGAGTCCAAGGACCGAAGAATGACTATCCTGGGACTAACACCAGTGTGACTAATTCTCACACGTTTTACTGCCATGTCCTTCTAACTGTTTGTCTTCCCTGTTCCCTGGTCTTTTATGGTCTTTAGAAGCCACTTAACGTTATTAGAGGAATCAATCATACTGTCTTCTGTTAGTGATTAGCCAACACTGGGCAAAGTTAGATCTGAGACACTAGATCGAGATGAACCATTCCTTCTCTTACTTATGTCTACAAACTGTGCGCATGATGAAGGGTTATGAGGTGCGCATTGTTGACATCCTCGCACACATAAACCACTATATTTGACTCATGTGTATCCCTAAGCGGCCGTGAACGGCTCACAACGAAACACGGCACCATTAAAAAACAAAAAAACACATCATTTTTCAGTTACAAGATACCTCCTTGTCTATTACTGCAATTTAATGCGAATATTGGTTTTTGTTACAAATAAAATGGTTAGAAAGCTATGCAAAATGTTTAATACACGGATTTACCAAAGGGCAGAGTTCTGTTGAAAAAAGACATAGTTAATTTACTTCCTCCCACAGACTAATAAATAACATTTAATTTATTAGTCTGTGCTTCCTCCGGAGTTTTTACGGCGTCCAATCATTTTGATGTAAACAGGATGTCATAAACCGCCTGGACATGAATCACTTCCGACATAGAACGAGGGCCGTGACCCGCCTAACACATGGTCAGTGTGTCAGTGAACAATGGACTGTCAACAAGCAACAGTAGTAAGAGTGTGTGTGCGTGTGTGTATTGCGCGCGTGTGTGTATGTGTGCGTGTTTGTATGTGTTTGTGTGTGTTTGCGAGTGAGAGCGAGAGAGTGAATGAGTAAGGGTGAGAGAGAGAGAAAGAGAGAGAGAGAAACAGGGAGAGTGAGAGACAGAGAAGGAGAAAGAGAAAGACAGAAAGAGAGAGGCGGGAAGGGAAACAGAAAGAGAAAGAGAAAGAGAGAGAGAGAGAATAAAAGAGAATGTGTCATGGTACAAGAATGGAAAGAAGAAGAGCATCCACTGTTATAATAAAGAAAGACCCTCGGTTCCAAACCCTCGGAGTACCAAGCCATCTGGCTCTTCAACCATCTGCCGACACCGCGTGGATATGGCCTGGACAGTTATTTGGCTGTCTTTTGTCTCCCACCGTCAAATAACAAAAAGATTCTGGTGGCTAGGAAAATGGAGACAAACGCCCACATTCAGCCTCTTTGCTACTCAAAATTGGGCCTTCATTGTTCAGTCAATGCAGCAATATCAGTACACGAGTCAGTATTGTAGTCGTTGTTCTTTATTGTAGAAACTGGCCCGCCTCCTACATGTGTGAAAGAAGCCATAATCCGAGAATATTGCCGTGCTACAATTAAATGAAAGAAAAACCTCTGTGTGCGAAAAATAAAATAGGACGGTGCATTTTAGTAGGCTACTACAAATATTTTGTAAGTCTCATTTTAAAAGAATGTTTTAACACGCGCTATCAACGTAATATCTAGCATAAACATAGGATAGACATGTAGACAATGGGAAAAGAGACAGACGTTATATCACTGACAAAAAGGATTACGGTTTCAACCTGAGTACACATTTTTTGGGAAGGTAAAATAGCCTAGCATCCCGTGTCTGCCTTTCTTTACTGCTACCAAAATACCAAGATACACAGAAATGATAAGATGAGACACTGTCTTCTTCGCACCCCTAAAAACACCGTGCACACTGATCGGGGGTGGGGCCCATGGCGCATAGTATGAAAAGAATGCTTGATATAATGGTAAATTTATGATGCAAAATTATGTCAGTGCTACTGCGACTGAAAAAAAGAAAAAAAAATAGCCAGAGTTTTCCCACAGCGATTGAAGTTATAATTCCAGAATAAGTGGCGTCAATCAAGGCCCATAGCGATAGCTGAACAGTGAACAATATTCAATATTTTCCCTATTTGGCTTTGTGAAATACGGCACTTTTCATGAATTCCTCGCGTTTGCCGGTAGGTGGCGGTGTGAAACCTGTGCACGCTCAAAGCACTAGCTGTCTTATCACGTCAGTTCTAGTATCTTTGCGGCTACTACTAATAATAATCATGATAAAACAGATTTAAATAGCCAGCTTTTTCCTGACGGCTCCAGGCGCTTTACAGGGAGAATAACAGAATAATAATCCACTCTCAGTATATGCATACATGCATACAAACACAACTGCGCATGCGTATGATCGGATTCACACACGCACAGCCACAACATACACCCCATTTACTAGACATGTCGCAGAAATCTCATCTTCAGTCAAAATAGGTTTTAATAATATAAGAATTATTTTAGGAAAGTAGTTCGTTCTTCATTGGTTCTCTCAAAACAAAAAAAGAGTGACGAACACATTAATTTATTCACTGAAATGTTTTTCAGAGATTGTACGTCACGCTCAGTGTTAACACAATGCGCTGTTCTTTACCTCTGAAATAATCAGAAACAAATTCATTTGTGCCTTTAAGAAATAGTAGAACAAAGTGTGTTCTGTACGTTTACCTGTGCTGTGTCACAATGAATTCTACACTTTAATGTCGGAATTTCAGAAATATTACACTTTCACTTCTGTTGTGTTAGAAATATATTACATAAAGTCTGCATTTTACCTCACAATTTCAGAAATACTGCACTTTTGCCTCTTACGTGTTAGAAATATATTACATAATCTTTGCACTTTTACCTCACAATTTCAGAAATATTACACATTTGCCTCTGTTTAGTTAGAAATATATTTGATGAATTCTGCACTTTTACCTTACAATTTCAGAAATATTGCACTTTTACCGTATTTATAATAGAAATATACTATATGAATTCTGCCCTTTTACCTTAACTATGTCAGAAATATATCACAGAAAATAGCTACAACATTAATGCAATTGTACTTACGTACTGTCGTGATTTGCTGACCAGGTAGAAGTGAGGAAATGAAAACTGTCTACTGCTAAATCCCCAACACCGACAACTGTGTGGATAACAAGGAAATATAATGAGGGAGTTACGTGGACATTATTTGACCTTCTACAGGGCAGTGTGGAGGTGGGCTGGAGTCCGCGCGTCCACCCGTGGAAATCGATAATTCTCATACTGGGGTCGCTATGCCCAACACCCCCAACACCCCCCCCCCCAACTGCTGCGCAAGACTTCACTGATAACATGTTTGGCAGTGTGACAATGACCGTTTAGTGGTGAGCGGTTAACGGCAAATTAATGCCGTTTAGAGGAACGCACACGTGAGGAACAAGCTATGATGATTTGACAGTATGGTGACGAAAAACATACCTAAAGCAACCTCTGTCTTCAAAGTTTGACGTCTTTTGTGGCCAGTGTTTTTTCCCTTTTAGAACAAGCACCAAAACATGGTAGTTTTTGCGCGAACGTGGATCATTATCAAATAGGTTACGTCATCGTTCATCTGCCTGGTTGCCCTCCGACCAAAACCACGTAATTGTTTTCCTTCTATCTTCCAATAAACTACAAAATGGAAAGCATTCTATCTAGCTGGGTGATATGTGAGTCACAGATCCGGAACTCGAACCCCAAAACTACAGGAAAACACATAGACGAACGGCCAAACACTAAATGTCTTGTTTGACGTTGTTTTTCTTCTTCTGAAACGTTCCCGTTCCCTTGTGGTCTCGACCTTCCCAGAGTTTAATTTTTTACTTTTAAAAAGTGTTTCTTTTTTCATTTCAGGGCACAGAATGAAGAATCTCAATTTCGGATATTAAGCACAGCCGAAAGTGTCAAACATCGTTTCCATATACGCGGGTACTGCTGTCCCCCCTTCCCGGTACCAAACTAAATCATTCATAAACTGTCTGAACTAGACATGACCCTGTGGGTCTGGCCTGCTACATTTAATGACAAATCTCACTCTTTGTCTTTTTCTCCTGGCGTATTTTGGTGGAGGAAAGTCAGTGCCCTCTCTATTTCAAAAACTGGGTGCTTAAACATACAGAATATTGCAAAGATAACTGCAATTAGCAGGGCCGGATTAAAAACATTAGAGGCCCTAAGCACTTGAAAGATTTTTGGTGCCCGCCATAGGCCTATACTGTATATGTAATTCAAAATGAAAAGAAAAAAAAGAAAAAGCGAGTCTTAGCTGCCAGCAAATACTTTTATTTTTTCTTTTATTGTGGGGCCCCCTTTTTCGAGGACCCTGGTTCAGCTGCACCATTTGCAGTTTTGCACCACATGGTCCATGGTAAATGTGGCAATGAAAAATTTCTGTGGTGCCACCCTCCCCTTGATGCCCCAAGTACGTGCTTATTTGCTTAATGGTTTCTCCAGTTAAGGTCCATACAGCGTTTGCTCGGGCATGATAATCTTCGTTTGTTTACTTGCAAAAATGTCCCTATTATTTCAACATCTGCTGCCGGAGTCTTAATTTCTCTGTGGTGGCTGTTATAGTTAGGGGACCGTATTATTATTACAAAGCCAAATGGAGAAAATACAGTTGTGTTCACTGTTCAGCAAAAGCTTTCTATGTGAAATTCCACGGTCCCCTAACAAGAGCTGCTTTCTCTTATTGAATTCTCGAGAAAAATATAGATAATCGAAATGAAAATGATATCGGTAACAAATGGTGTTTACGTCTGACAAGCCCAAATAAATGTTTTAAAAAGGTGGGGGGGGGGGAAGAGTGGGATGGAGCATCCCTAATTATTATGTGAAATAGTCACCGCGAGCCACAGACTAATAAATTAACCAGACTGGAAATACGAGCTTCGGGCTGTGTCGTTTTTTTACGGAATTTCCCGAGCGGCGGCCGTATAACCAACATGGCCGCCGCTCGGGAAATTCCGATTCTAGTTCTATCTGCAGCAGAAATTTCTTTTTATTTGTCAAGATTGGTTGTACATGTATTAATTTCTTGGTGCGGAACCAAACTTCCGCGTTCAGTAGGCGCGTCAAAATGGTGTCATTCAAAATTGTAGCTATGCTGAAGCGTCGGTCGTTACCGTAAACTTAATGTTCATGACCTTTCGCTGTTTTGTGACGTCACACAGTGGGATCATCCAGTCTGGGTATTTTATTAGTCTGTGACGCGAGCAAGACACATCTTGCAAATTCTCTGTTTATCACATCTGGATCAAATTCACAGTAATAACAGCACTGGGATTCATTGCATAAACTAATAGACTGTGGCACTACAAACAATTCTTCGCAGAATACGTGGATGTGATAACGTTGATTTTCGACCAGCACTGCGCAGAGAGACGAAGAACAAAATTCCCATCGTACTTGTCGATTTTACCCGACATTAACATGCGCAGCTTTTTGGGGCTCAAAAATCGTAAATAAATCATATTAAAGTCTGAAATTTACCCAAAAAAACAACAGGTGTCCAGGTAACTTATCGTCAAAACCTGTGGCCTTACACAAAGTTCCATAATTTTTGGTATCTTGGTCAAGATGTTTTAAGTCCTTACATGTTCACCATCTAGCTCCGTTATAGTATGATAATGATGTTATGAGGCTATTTCATACATCGTTCAGGTTATAAAGCAAAAACAATGAAAGTATTAATTATGATGGTATACATGCAAAATAATATTATCTCTTCTTACTTTGTTGTGGGTGTTGACAGTTTTATGTTTGTATATAATCCCGGGCGATCCCCTGCTGTGACATGCTGGGATTAATAAGGAACTGTTGTTGCTCCGTTGGTCAACTGGATTTATTATTCTGCCGAGTTTTCGCTGGTAAATAGTGTCTCGGCGTGAGATTCTTAGGCTCGTGATGGTGGTAGTAGTAGCGGGGGAGAGTGGTAATAGTATGCTTGTGGTGGGGTGTGGAGATGGTGATCGTGGTGTAGTGGTGTAGGTGTAGTGGTGTGGTCTGGTGGTGGTAATGGTGATACAGCTGCACAGTGATGTTGATGATGTGGTGGTCGTGGCAGTGATGATGGTGTGGTGTTGTGATGGTGGTCGTGGTGATGACAGGGTGGTAAGTTGTAGTAGATGTTACCATTTTTTTTCTCTTGATGAAGATCAATCGATCGAAAGTTTGATTTGTCTTTCCTTTTTTTTTTTTTGTATTCGTTTTATTGTACCGTGTCTGCATTATTTCTTAACCAAAGCTTTGCTACATACAATTTTTTTCCTTTTTTGCCATATTTTGTCTTTACTTCATGCCTTGCTTGTGACCCCACAGTTTTTATGTGGTTTGTTTACATTATTTGTCAATTTACTAAAGGCCTCTGGTATCTGGTATAAACAAACTCTCACATGACGGTAAACAAAAACAACTTACTTTAGGCAGACGAATCCAGTGGCAGGACGTTGGCAGAGAATTCCCCGATGACGTTGGCCGGTGGGAAATAGTTGACCACTACAATACTCCGGCCGTCCTTGGATTGTGACCTGCCCACCCCTATCTCTGTGGAGTTACGCCATACCATCTGGGTAAAGTGACCTGCCACGACAAATCAAAGACAAACATTTTTAATTTCGTGTAACAGGATTCCAACTTTTTCACACACTGAGAGCAGTAAACAGGAATACACAATGCAATAAGTGACCAAAAGTAGTAGGTGAAAGAAACTGTGTGAGCGTTGTTGTTTTTTCAAACGCCAGTCCTGTGCTCAGCTCATCATAATAGAAAGGACGCAAGGCCTCCAATGTAATCATGAAAGGTTTTTTAACCGGTGAGCCATAAATTGTACAATATATCGTATTACGCATAGAAAGACGTGTAAGTGTACGTGAGCACACTTTCAAAAGTCTTGAGGTTCGCTATATTTTTAATACTTTCATTGATTTTGAGCCACAACTGAGTTGAACACAAGAAAGTGTTCCCACATTTTGAATCTGAAAAAAAAAAAAAGACGCATTTTCTTCGAGTAGAATTAAAAAGTATGATGGGAAATTTCGTTCTGGGCCTCAGTTTACACACTGGCGATCGAAACTCAACATTAACAATCATATCTGTGTGTTCCTCGAGTGCCCTATAAAGCCCAGACTTAAACTGCGACTTCCAAAACTTCTCAGATAGTAAAACTGATTTAAAATTGTCAAATAAATGCAAAATAATAAATATTTCTCACGATAATTTGTATAACATACAAATATTAGAAAAAGTTGCCATAAGTAGGACATCGGGAAGCAGGTGACATTTTTCTGATAAGGAACACTGGGCACTGGATGATTAATATGAAAATTATTTAACCCTCTAAGGTCTGTCCTCGTGTCTACTTGTGGGCAAATTCTGATTTTGTGAGAATTTCTTACTTAAGGGCATAATTAAGGGGTTTTCGTGATAATTGGTGTATATTGTAGAAAGTACTAAAAGATAACATTTCTCACCCTGAGACCTTGTGGGAACTGCAGCCGAGAGATAAATTGCTATGTGTGTCACTGGTGACACAAGAGGCCGTGAGGGGGGATTTACGGTGGTAAAAATTGCTCTTAGTTACCTATGTTCTTTCAGAGTTGATATCTCCCTTATTCCTTGCTCAATCTTTATGAAATTTTGAATGAATATTCCAGTTGTGTGTTATAACAAATCTACAACTGCTTTTTTTTTTATATTTTAACTGGATTTTTTAAAAATGTTTTTGTTTTTATAGCTCCATGTCTACTTTTTTGGTGATCCGATTTGCGTGTCCAATAAAAAAAAATCATAAAAAAATAAATATCAACCCTAGCTTGAAAAACAGTACTAGATATTTAAAAATGATCCCAAGGTACCTGTATGCAAAGTTTTAAAAAATATACTCAAGTAGATTTTGAGATATGCTTTGTTGAAAACTCCAAAATGGCCGACAAACATTGTTACGTAATCACAGCAATAATGAACAAAATTTGTTGGTAACATTTAATATTCAATTCCCACCATGTGAGAAGTAAGTTGATGTAGTTATTTTATCTTTAACAGCCAAAATAACAAAAAATGAAGTTACTGCCAGGTTTCCCCTAAAGAGGGATGCTGAGTAAAAATTCAAAGGTATCGTTATCTAACTTTAAAAGAGATGATGTTTTCCAAGTTTGAAGGGTTAAAATGTTCTATGGCTTATGATAAACGTCTGTGATTTGAACACTTTCGTTCACCCAACAGCTTTCCTTAAGTTTTGTAACTATGCGACAGCTTTTGCATAACAGATAACTTTGTTGTATGAAATTGCTTAATCCACCAGCATTGATCATCACGTTCTAATCTTACATCTTTGCATTAGTACAAAACTTCAAGGTAGAATAATTTTCTTAAGAGCATCGATTCTTTGCCGAATTTCTTTCCAGCTGGAGGCTTCTGTTATTATGTATTATTTGCAAATTACACTATACAGTGCTCCAGTAATAAAAAAAATATACACATTTTGTAATCGATTCTAACCAGCTGCCCACCAACATAATATCACTAGTCCTATCACGAAACCACGTAAGTGCGAAGGATTTAATTTTATAGACAAGAAAAGAATAAGATTCCGATTTTCCTTGAAATAACGCGACCTTAGTAAGTTCTTGTTTTTTCCAACTCCAGTTTTTACACAGCTGAGAAATTTGGCGCTGAACGTTTGAGTTTGTAGCCTTATGATAAGGAGTTAGAATAAATTGGAACTGTGAAACAGCTTGATAAGTGCCACAAGGCATTTTAAAACCAGTGTCAAAGTTTGCATTTGCTACATATTAAAAGATCTCTAGGTTTTCAGATAATGGAGTGAAACAAACAAGGAACTTATGTCGCTACATGTTTTGAATCACTCCTCCGGACACCCCCCCCCCCCCTGGATATAGAAAATAAAAATGCTGTTTGCGTGTTTTGTTTCAATCAGTACCAACACGTTCACAAACAGCACAGTTTTGTTGCCCAAAAGAAATGACCGTCGGCAGCCACAAGATTTTCCAGTTCGGCGGCCTTAAAGAAAATGTGACAGTCTGAATCTCGTTACTCTAGCTCACTAGTTCATTTCATAATAATTCATAGATAACAAGTTCCTATTGCCAGACTGCATTGGTAATGCGTAGGTGTTTGCATAGGGTAAATTTACAACAGATAATGGTGGGAAAAGATCGGGGTGTTGGGAGCTTTTTTTTTGGCGGGGGGGGGGGGGGGGGGACTGAAGAATGATGTCTGCTGCTGGCAATTATCAGTCGTTATATTTTATTGTATATTATTATAAGTAAGTGTATAAATTGTAGTAAGCAGCAAGGAGCGGAGAAAGTGAAAAACCGTGCGTTCTGATTAGTTTTGTTTAAAAATGTTTTTCCTAAGCTTGTTTGCGTGATTCTTCTGTGTATTTTGAATTGGCCGTCAGGTCTACAATAAACTTGAACTTGAACGCGTAAGAGAGTCTTGTTTACCATGTACCCAAAAGTTCAACGGTACACTATTATCTTATGGAAAATGATCATCCCATTTTTGCGTTCCATGAAAGCATTTGTAGTCATGATTACTCTCAACCAAAACTTCGGTTTTCCCTGAAATCACGCTTGGCCGATAATACAAAAGTGCTGTTTTCCTCGCTAGGCCCCTACGATTTAATCACCACTTTGAGAAATTGGGTCACATTTGTCTCCTCAAGATTTTAGTTCTTGTTTGTTCTATCTCTATTTTCTGAAGAAAAAAAAAAAGCAAACCTGGAGATATTTTAGAATGGAGAAGAGGTATAACAACTCCACACTATAACACTAGTCTTGTTTAAAATGCACAAGGGCACTTATCAAGCTGTTTGACAGTTCCGATTTATTCCAATTTCTTATCTTAATAACCAAATCTGCAAAACGTTTAACGTCGAATTTCTCAGTTGTGCGAAAGTGGAGTTGGTACAAACAAGAACTATGGTCGACTTCTTTCCATCCCGGGGACGAAGAGGTGAGGAAACGAACAAGGGCCAAGATTACTAGAGGTATATACAATATGATTCAAGTGAAGATAAAGGTGTTAGATCAAGGGTCCTTGAAGGTTTTCAAATGTCAGTCATCTCTCTTTGAAATCGCTCCGCCATGTGACATAAAGATGGGCGTGGTCACATTCTTAAACTTGTGCTGAGTGGTTTTTCGAGCTTTCTCGAGTGGTTTTTGATAACCTGGTCACATCAAGGGTCGTTTACAGACCCTTATAAGAAAGGGCCTTGAATGACATATATCTGCTATCGTGAATCAGACAAGTGTATTCGCGTAGCTGTATAATTAAGACAGTTCTTTTCTGCCAAGTGTTCTATGCGCTCCTTGAATTAATTTTTTGGTTGTTTGTCGTTGTCCATTCATCCGTCCGTCCGTCCGTCCGTCCGTCCGTCCGTCCGTCCACCCATCCACCCATCCATTCACCCATTCATCCATCCATCTATCCATCCACCCATCCACCCATCCACCCATCCACCCATTCATCCATCCATCCACCAATTCATCCATCCATCCATCCATCCATCCATCCATCCATCCATCCATCCATCCACCCACCCATCCATCCACCCACCCATCCATCCATCCATCCATCCACCCACCCACCCATCCATCCATCCATCCATCCACCCAAAATACTCACCAGCGGTCAGTACTGTGGGTTCCACTGTAAAGTCATGGTTCCTGACCTCAGAATACCACTGGTCACAAACTTCTTGAGCTGTTCACATGTAGATATAATATACAGGTTAATATTTACTTCACATTTGCAATGCAAGGAAACAAGGATACAAAGATATGTGAGTGTGCATTAGAAAACCCACAATATGTCGAAAGAGCTGATTTTGAAAAAAACGGCTTTGAAGTGAAAATATGGGTCCGACACAAACTTCCAACTTGGCTGTTGTTTAGGGGACCGTGGCATGTTACAGGGTAAACTGTAGACGAGCAATGAACACTACTCACTATGATCTCTATAAAGGCTTTGTAATTAGACTACGGTCTCCTAACAAGATCAAAAAACTTCCGACTTGGCTGTTGTTTAGGGGACCGTAGCATGTTACAGGGTAAACTGTAGATGAGCAGTGAACACTACTCACTATGATCGCTATACCGGCTTAGTTATTAGACTACGGTCTCCTAACAGCAATCACTCCAATATTAATGGGTCAATTAGCTATTGCCACTTTTAGGATTAAATGCCGTTTTCTCAAAATCTTGTTTTAGGGGTGTCACTGACTTCAGTTTATCAGAAATGTCTTGTCTTTTATGATATATGCAGAACTCAAAATGTCATGTTTTCGACATATTGTGGGTTTTCTCATGCACACTCACATATGATGGAGTACATTTATACAGTGCTTGTGTCCACAAAGTGGAACCAAAATGCTTTACAATGAAATGGTATCAGGTCTCTCTCTCTCTCTCTCTCTCTTTCTCTTTCCCTCCCCTCCTTCTCTCTCTCTCTCTCTTTCTCTTTCCCTCCCCTCCTTCTCTCTCTCTCTCTCTCTCTCTTCCCTCCTCCATAATACTGCATAATCTTTAGATTAGATTTTGCAAAATTGAATGTAAACCACTACACCTCCCACAAAAGTATATTTCCAAAGTCTTATGGCAGGGACTGTCACGAGCGAGTGAGCGGGGGTCAGTGAGTGCGGGGAAGGAAATTGAAGCATGCATGTTGTGAGTGAAGTTGAGGCGTAGTAGAGGCAAAATCTGAATAGTCAGATCACTGCAAGTTAAGAAGTCCAAGGAGACAGACGTGAGAAAGCAGTCGGGAGATTGTATGTTTTCCAGTGATGACTGGTAGGTTGAACTATGATTTATAATGATGATGATTGGTGTACTATATTCTCCTATGACCATGATGTAAATAAGTTATATGTGAGGAATGTGAAAGTCATTGGTTACTGTGTATAGAGATGTGCGCAATGAGCGATAGATGTAAGTTCGGATCATGGATTCGTAGCGAGTCTAAGTGCAGATGTGTGGTGAGTGAAATGTGGACTATTGTGTGTACGCTTGATGGTTCGTAATGAGTGGTGAAGTGGATAGTAATTGTATGGCGTTATAGAAATGTAATGTTATTCTTATAGGTGCCGGGGTCGGGCAGAGAAGCCAACCCCGGTGAGCGGACTTGTGCCGGGGTTGGGCCGAAGGCTACCCACAGGCCTGCCTGAGTGAAGCTGTCGCGCAGGACAGCGGGAGCACATGAGTCGTGGCAGTCTGGCCACAGACAGGGACGTTGTTATTGTCCTTGTGGCTATTAAGACGTTAATGTGCTATTGAGATACTAATGTGCTATTGATATATTAATGTGCTATTAAGACATCCAGGGGAGATTGAGATACGGAGATTAGGTTGAGCAGGAGCCAATAAGAGAGGCCAGCAAGTAATATATATATGGGTGTGAGGCTGAGGCCAGAGCATAGTTAGGAAGTAACTATCGGGTGGTGGACCCGGAGAAGAATGAATGTTGGGAATACTGACCATTGAATGGTATTTGAATTGAGTTAATGTAATGTATGTAATTGCACAGATATCTTATCTTATTATATAATAAATGTGTGAGTCTGTTTGGTTGTTCGGTTAAGTGTTATACTTGTTCGTTCGTGATTGTTGTCCTGTCATAATAAGTACATCTCCCAGTCTGGGATTTGTTACAGTGGGGGCTCGTCCGGGATTTGAACCCGGGACCTCTCGCACATGCCATTAGCCTGTGGATGATATGGGGTGGTAGTGATGGGCTGTATGCTAAATAAGCGAAACAATTCCCTCATCATATCCGACGTAAATTGCGCGCCCCTATCAGACAAAATCTGTTCCGGTATTCCCACTCTAGCGAAGATTCCAAACAACGCCTCCGCGACTGCCTCTGACGTTATGGTACGAAGCGGAACCGCCTCTGGCCATCTCGTAGCATTACAAATGACCGTTAAAAAAAACCGATTCCCCCTATCAGTAGCTGGGTGAATGGGGCCACCAAGGTCAATCGAGACCTTCTTAAAAGGCTCTGAAACCGTGGGGATACTTTGAAGAGGAGCCTGGGGTGTACGACCCTTGTGCGTCGTCTTTTGGCACGCACTGCACGTCTTACAATACAACCGTACATCTCTGTGGATTGATGGCCAATAAAAATTCTTGAGGACTCTCTCCTTGGTTCTAGCTATTCCCATATGACCCGCTAATGGGACATCATGGGCCAACCGCAATACTGTTGCAATTAGCAACGCTGGCACAACGACCTGCTTTATAACGGAAGCCACTGTAACAAATCCCAGACTGGGAGATGTACTTATTATGACAGGACAACAATCACGAACGAACAAGTATAACACTTAACCGAACAACCAAACAGACTCACACATTTATTATATAATAAGATAAGATATCTGTGCAATTACATACATTACATTAACTCAATTCAAATACCATTCAATGGTCAGTATTCCCAACATTCATTCTTCTCCGGGTCCACCACCCGATAGTTACTTCCTAACTATGCTCTGGCCTCAGCCTCACACCCATATATATATTACTTGCTGGCCTCTCTTATTGGCTCCTGCTCAACCTAATCTCCGTATCTCAATCTCCCCTGGATGTCTTAATAGCACATTAATATATCAATAGCACATTAGTATCTCAATAGCACATTAACGTCTTAATAGCAACAAGGACAATAACAACGTCCCTGTCTGTGGCCAGACTGCCACGACTCATGTGCTCCCGCTGTCCTGCGCGACAGCTTCACTCAGGCAGGCCTGTGGGTAGCCTTCGGCCCAACCCCGGCACAAGTCCGCTCACCGCGGGTGGCTTCTCTGCCCGACCCCGGCACCTATAAGAATAACATTACATTTCTATAACACCATACAATTACTATCCACTTCACCACTCATTACGAACCATCAAGCGTACACACAATAGTCCACATTTCACTCACCACACATCTGCACTTAGACTCGCTACGAATCCATGATCCGAACTTACATCTATCGCTCATTGCGCACATCTCTATACACAGTAATCAATGACTTTCACATTCCTCACATATAACTTATTTACATTATGGTCATAGGAGAATATAGTACATCAATCATCATCATTATAAATCATAGTTCAACCTACCAGTCATCAC